>JAVQJL010004456.1:0-35860 GCA_036024295.1 Nannoperca obscura
GCGACTTCCAAAATAAGAGCTTTACATCAAGTGCATAGAACCATGATTGAAAACAACAAAAGTTTAATACTTTTAGTTAACTTTTGTCCATTGACTCCTGATATTGGACACCTTGTTGGGCATTATCGCATACTGTTCTTAATTATTTATTACTTTTTGCTATCTATTTCAACCATTTATTTAAAAAAAACACTGGCTTCTTTGTATTTCTTTAAACCAATCACAGTCGTCTCGGGCAGCGTTGAGGTCAGGATGCAGTGACGGTGCACTTGATCAACATATAGAAGATAGAGGAAGGTGAAGAGAATCCTGACTGAAATATTCGGCCAACTTCCTGTGAGTCAGACTACTGCAAAAGTACTTTTGACTTGTGATCACTGACTTGTCAGGCGTTCTGCACATGTACTGCACACACACACACAAGCACACACACACACACAAACACACACCTTTCTCCATGAACTCAGTGATGATATAGATAGGCTCCTCCTTGGTGACCACAGCGTGGAGCCGGACCAGTTTGTCGTGCTGTAGACTCTTCATCAGGTTGGCCTCGCCCATGAAGGCTTCAACTGACATGCTGCCAGGCTTCATGGTCTTCACTGCAACTTTGGTGTGCTTATTGTATGTAGCTTAAAACAAAACAATAATGAGAATTAAAAAATGAATCGCTAGCTTCTCCATCAATAACTAGATTCTAAAACGATCTATCTCACCCATCCAAACTTCTCCAAACTGGCCGGCACCGAGCTTCTTATCCAATTTGAGCGAAGATCTTGGGATTTCCCAGGCGTCCTTCTCCCACGGCTTCTCAGGTTTGGGGCTCAAGCACGGGCTGGTCAGGGCTTGACAGAGGCCATCTCCCTGCTCTGTAAAGAAAATATTCAAAAATATATATATGAATTGATTTCTGATAATGTGTATAATATCATAAATCATTTAAACATCAGTTCAGCAAAAATAAAAAAACTTGCTAGTACTAAGTAAAAGAGAAAGAATCGCTTTAGTAATGTTATTAAAGTTGGCCAGCAGAGTGTGCTGTGCATCACTTTAAGCATCATGTTCAGTGGTGGAACACAGACTGAACTTTCTGAGAACATTAAATAAGTAAAGATTCCTCATTTGCTCCTTATATTAGATGACATTATTATTATCACATCAACGACAGGCGGTCATTGCAGCTAATTGACTAAGACTCTGTGCCCGACTGATGTTACACAGGTTTTTAAACTCTAGTTTTACTAGACTACTAACAGACGCGGCTGTGAGGAGGTAAAATCCTTCAGTGACAACCCGGGAAACAGGCTGAACTGTGACAGAAGTGAACTCACTCTTGTAATGGCTGACCAGCTCCTGCAGGGTGACGAAGGTGTTGCGGGGGGAGATGTAGAACCCACCGTTGTCCAGTGTACGGATCTTATAATGTTTAACTGTGCCACCGGCCTGGACATCGCTGTCCCTGACAGACAGAGAGTAGCTGCCTGTTGAGAAAGAGAAAGAGAAAGCTCACAGTGGTTTACCAAGTGACCGTAGGGGATATTTTAATGCTGATGCCAATGTTTTTTTTTTACTGATACTAGCTTATATTTTTATTTTAAAAGATGTTTATGTTAGGACATTACAGCACCAACATGGCACATGTAAATGGGCACTCCAGCTTACAAAAGACAGATTCAAAAAGAATAATTTTATCCGGAACACTGGAGAACACTTATATTTCCCAAAATGCAGCTGAAAGGCATCTTTTATTCTTCCTAAAGAACTTCTTTCAAATCTCACATCTCCAGTTTGCAATGTAGTCTTTCTGTTAAAGTCACAAGTCCAAGCCCATGTAATATGAAAGTACCCGAACCAAAGCAGTGACCATTCAGGGTTGCAAAACCAAAACAGTAAGTTCAGAGATGCTAAAAAAGCTCTTAGAGCTGAAAGGAACTGCAGACTTAGGTAATAATTCTCTATGGATTTGTTACTATAAACGACCCCATTCACATTACACACATCTATTCCATTGTTAAATTAAAAATATTGACAATCGCAGCTAATTTACATTAAAGTCATTAGTCTATTAATCTGAGTATGTTGTACTCTTTGTAACAAAGATGCACTGCAGGACACTGCTTGTTTGCATTGCACACTTCATTCATTTACAATGGGTAAAATAATTACTACTACTTAGATCGCTTCACTAAAGGACGAGTAACCTGTTTTTGAACGTGTTTCACTCACCCTGGGTGGTCTCACTGTCTCGGATCATGAAGGATCCCACTTTGTTCCCAGGGGCCAGTAGCTGCCTCTCGGCATCTTTCCTGCTCACGCCCTTAAAGAACCACCTCAACAACAGGAAACAGTTCAGTTAATACAGAAACCTCTTAACGGCTCTTCCTGTACAAGCTTTCATGTTCCATTCACGTTGTTCAAACTACAAACAGTGCCATCTAAATACGGTACATGACACTAATAATAGTACTGTATAGGTATTTACCAGAATGTATTTACTAGTACTACTACTACTAATAATGTAACTACTGTCATTTCATTTGTCAGCCTTTAGACCGATAGGTTCGATTGTCGTGTTATGAAACAAGGTTATGCCAGTGAGACATTAATACTGTTTTCAATGTGAGCACACTTACTCCTCTGTCTCCAGAGTGTCTTTGGCTACATAGTTACTGGGGATGAAGCCTTCCTGACCTGTACTGATTAACATAGCTCTCCACCACTCCCCCGTTCTACAGAGAGAGAGAGACAAAGGCACACACACAACAACAACAAGTGTGATTATATGTTAAAAAGATGATAAACCACGTGCTTCACATGACCAAAAACTACATTTTGAACACAAAGTTAACTCATTACTTTTACAACTGAAGCAACAAAGAATAAATCCTCTTTCTCACTGTTGATACTTCACTTACTCTGTTAAGATTCGGAGCTTATCACCCTTCTTGAAGCCCAGGTCTCCTTCATGAATGGCCTCGTAGTCATACAGTGCAACGGCGATACTCTCTCCTACAGCAGCAGGTTGGGAAACAAAGGAAAAGCCTCATGTTGATGCAATGTGGTCATGATAAGCAGTGTATGATATGTCCCTTTTGCGTTGTCATGTGAAAGAGTACTTTCTGACGGGTTACATGCTGAGAAACTATGACAAGAGAAAACATCGTAGTGCTTGTAAAACCCTTTAAACTTAAAAAAACGGGCTCTGGGAAAGTCAACATTTGGAAGGAGGGTTTCCACTCTGCATCGTTGGTATGTGAGACTGAGGGTGAGAAAGTGGGCTACATGTGACTATGAGTATCTGTGCGTGTTGCTTTTGTTAGTGGACACACTGTATTTAAATCTCTATCTTGGTTAGCAGAAGAGGAGGCGACAGGAGGTGAGAGGGGATCTCCTTCGCGCTCTCACGCTGTGTTGAACTTCGGACATTATTTCCCTGCATCAAACTGACCACACTGACCTACATGGTGCTGTTTGAAGGGACTGTCTTGTTGGGTTAGTCTGTGGTGGTATTGTCAGTACACAGTGGGAGGTTATTAATGAACCTGCACCACAGTGGTTAACAGACTTTAATGTAAGAAGCAGAATCAAGTGCAGGTTGCAATAAATACTGTGGAGGTAGAGTAGTATGTAAATAAAGATTGCGACTCACCCTCTGAAGAGTTTGCATTGGATGGCATTTTGCTCTGCAGAGAGAAAGACATTGTTTATTCAATGTGCAACACCCTGTAAACGCAGCATTATCACCATATAAAGTTGTCAGATTCTGCTATATTGCACAGAAGAAAGGAAGGTGGGACTCTGACTCTGACTTATCAAGTTTGAAAATCAGGAGGTTGTCTGCTGTTATCTTTACTTTGGGTTTCTGGGTTTATAGTAGATTTAATATCAGGAACTGTTTGTTTTCACTAAAGTGCAACGTTAGCACAAAGGCACAAGACCAGACAGCCGGACATCATCTGTAAATTTAGACCCCTGTGACATAATACAATATAGTAGGTACAGTTTAATTTGAGCAGTGTGTTAGGTTTTAAACAGATCATGCTCATCAGCCCTCTGGTTCTGCTTCTGTCACTTCCTCTTTCTTCTTTGAGGGTGAAAGAGATGTTACAGTCAGCACACAGGAAATAGCCAGAGGAACCACACTTAACACGCAGCGCTGCTACGTTACCCCCGGCACGGATCAAAGTCTGGCCAGTGTACAAACACACAACGAGTCACAGGAACATGTTCATGTCGGTGCCTCTCTCCTCTAGGAAAAACACCGGAAAATGATCTCCTTTCACTTGTGGTAGTAACCAGTGAAACGGTGTTACCTCGTCATACTTTCACTGTTTCTGCATTTGACCCTCTTCTTCTTCCTCATTCTTTATTTAAAGCTTGGACACTTCTGCAGGTATGCTCTTCCATTTTCCTTTTGCAAAACAGCAACAAAAGCTTTTTTGCTCAGATACAATGTGGCTAAAGATCTACATTCTTGTACAGTGGCGAAAAGTAACTAAGTACATTTACTCAAAGTACAATATTTCCATTTGATACTATTTCATACTTCTACTGCACTATATTTCAGAGGAAAAAGTAGTTTTTACATTTATCTGTCATGTCAAGGACCTACAGCACATTTTTAATGATCAAACCAGTGATTCCCAAACGTTTTGGCTTGTGAGCCCTGATAAAGCAGGGTCTCGTTGGGGCATCTTGTCACATTGTATGTATACCATTTTTCAGCAAAATGAGTACTTTCACTTTTCATATTTTACATGTTTTTGTTGATGATGCTTTTGTACTTTCACTTAATTCAAATGTTGAATGTGGGACTTTTCCTTGTATCTGGTAAAGGTGCCACCAATGGTTATGTCAGAGTAAAAGTTGTTCTGGAATTTTTAGGAAAGCAAATCATTTCTTCTCTCTCTGATTTTTAATATATGTTAAGATGTTGCTTTCCAAGTGATGAAAACACTACTACTTTTCTCAGATTTGTATCTGTCACTATGTTACTGCTTACAGCTTTGCTCCCGGAGTGTCCTGCGGTGGGGTCTTTGACGTAGTGGGCTGCCTGTGCGCGGTTCTGCAGCTCGTCGTTACCCATCCCTTTGCCAAAAGACTCCTGCTCCTTTGAGCCCACGCAGCCCATGGTGCCTTCTGCAGGAGGACAACAGAGGAGAAACAGCAAGACATGAAGGCTGTGGAGGTCGGCAGGAAGACGTCATTTGTCAGAGAATTAGTCACTCTCCTAGAGTTAGACTAGAGTAACATGAAATGCATGAATAGGAGGTCAGACTCATTTTTATATTTCATTTCAAGCCTTTGTCACTCAAACAGGCTCAACTAACAATACGACCATAAACAGGTTATAAAGTAGTTTCTCTGCTTCTGTATTCACATGTACGCTCAATCAATAGACAATTATTAAACAACCTTTGAATATCAAAAAGGGCACTAGTCAAACATTATGTGTCAAACACTACTAGGAGTGAATAAACCAGTCCCTTCCTTGTATTGTAGATATTGTCATATTCTTTCTTGTATTGTATTGTATTGTTATTCTTGTATCTTTACCTTAGGTTTCCTTGATGGGTAACTATTGAGTTTCAGGATAGTGTACATTTTTATTCATCCTGTTTTTGTCTTTATTATACCAATTCATGTATTTATTATTTGGCCAAATGTCTGTTTTCCTTGTTTTCTTTATTTACATGTGTAACCATGTCCATATACCTCCTCGAGGGGCCATTGTGGAATAAAGTACATCATTTATTTTCCCCTTTGCCACATCAGTTTATCATGCTTTGTTGGGACATGGTGCTCGGATGAATCCCATGCTTATCTTTAGAGCATGTAGAATATGATGAGTTGGCAACCTCCAGTCTCCACAGTGAGTCTGTGACACTGGCAATGCTTTTCAAAAGGTCTCTAACGTTGGGTGGAGACGGCGTGAACATGCCATCGTGATATCACAAGATGCTGTTAGATATTCTTCACTAGAGGGGGAAGCCTGAGCAGACAAAGATGCTTACACAGTCAGTCCACGTACTGGATGACCATGACCATATGATTTTTGGGATGTTGTGCGCTTGTGCTATCTGCACATTATGAATAGTTTTTGCACCAGCTGCAACACTGTTTTGATTCCCATGTGTCAGAGAGTGTTAAGATCGTCCAGAACACTGCAGGGTCTTTGGCAATAAAAACATTTCACCTGTAACATCTAGGGAATACTTTGTTTTCTCTTTGCATCACACCGTATCTGCATGTGTGTATCAACATGCAAATGTGTGTGCGGTTATATGGAACAAGGTTTAACAGGAGCGAAAACAAAGAGGCCGTCTGTGATGGCAGCTACAGTGGAAGCTGTGTTTTATAACACTCACATACACAAATGGAGAGGACAGAAGAGAGAGAGAGAGTTGTTCTGCAAAACCTATCTCTCTTCAGCTCAGAGAAGCTCATTATTGCACTGAACGAAGTAAGTATTGTTTATTATGGGCACTAAACAATAGAGCCCTGAAGCATTCAAACAGGTCTGCTATGATTTTAGATGTCAAAACTACCACAAACCCTGATATCCTCAGATACACCAGCACTGAGAAAACATGAAATGTTTCTGTTCTCACCCCAATCATTACCACACTGTCACATACCGTGTACAGCGGTACCAATGGAAAAATTTCATTTAGACACAGGAAGTTCTGGTTTTCTTGAAGTCAAAATTAGCAATGTTAATGTATTTGGTTCCTTTTTTTCTTGTCTTGTTTCTCTTTAGATGTCTAATGAAAGGAGGGTCAGGTTTCTCTTTGGACAGTTAGGACTTCTATTTAAAACTACAAGTAATGAACAGACATGGCTCCCTGTCATATTTGTACTGATACAAAATGGAGCAGCATGAGGTTAATGGTAACACATTGCCCTAGTTTGGCTCTGTAAAACTGCAGCTGTCATTGATTCATCTCAGTACGTGTTTAAAGCAGCTACATTACATGTCAAAGGCAAGCCACCCTTTCATGTAGCCTGAATGACACTCTTCTTAGTGAATACAAACAGGACAAACTTTATCACACTTCCAGTGTCAGTGAGATCTATTGGGACTGAATCATGAAGCAAAAAGCTGAAGGCAGATGAAAGAGTCACGACTGGGATGTTGGTACTAGCAGTACCGACAACCCTTCACGTTACAGCGTCATGTGATGATCATTTGACTGAATGATAATATCTAAAATGTAGCTTAACGCCAGCAGGCGGAGATTATAGTATCTGTCTTTAGGGTTACATGAGAAGGTTTACATCATTATGAGGCCAGAGCCAGCAGGCAGCTAGCTTAGCTTAGCATAAAGCCTGCAGTCAGTGGCAAAAGGTCTCTGTCCAAAGGTTAAAGGAAATCCACCTACCAGAATTGCTAGAGCTAATTAACATATCTGATTTTGTCAGTACTACAAGAAATCACTGCTCCCAGAAAGAAATAGTTTCAGTACGTAAGGCCCACAGCTAATTGTTGTAACTTCAGTTTTGTGTGGCTTTAGAGTTGCAGAGAGGGAATCATTTCCTTTACGATATATTAGTGGGCAGGCAGCAGCAACACACTGCACGACATTAACCTGAAATAGATCCACATACAAGCCACTCTGCATGTATGCTTCTGTGCAGAAGGTGAAAGGCGGCATAGCCAGACGTTAGTGGTCTGAACGGTCTGGCATCGTTATTTGCTGCCACACGCACATGCTCAGAAGCCCCGCAGAGTAACCCTCTGCTCTGGGTGTGTGTGCGTGTGTGTGCGTGTGTGTGTGTGTGTGTGAAGTGAACTGGACGATTCTCACACCTACAGCTCGCTTTGAAGCGTAAAAGCACAGACCAAAATGGAAACATAAGCATATCACCAGAAGTCATGATGTGCTAGACAGCTTGGTAAACGTTGGAGTTTAACCCCTCAGAAACACCACCATGCTGCTCTCTCACTGAGGCAGCCCACATTAGATGTGTTGTGTCATCCTCACTGTCCAGACCACATCGTCCTTTAAAACAGACCTCATCTCAGTGAATAAAGGTTATGTCAAATGAAATCAATTACTTTCAGCACTTTAAAAGCAAGTTGAGGGCATTAAATGAGGAGTCTTTAGATTGTACATGTTTTGATTGTTAATATTATTTAGTAACTTTGTTTGTGGTTTTATTGATGTTTTTGTTGTTTTATTGCTGCTGTCTTGGCCAGGACACTCTTGTAAAGGAGATTCTTAATCTCAATGAGGTTTTCCAGGTTAAATGAATAAAATGAAATGAAAATGAAAAGCATGTGCTCCTGCCTCTTGCGCCGTACCATCGGCCTGTGTTAGTTTCACAATAATGTTGAAAGAAAGATCATGTCTCATGGTGGCAATCCCAAATCTATATCACCAGCAAGTCTTCATCAACATATGTGGAAAGACAAACTCTCGGGGAAGTCAATAGGATTTCAGTTGTGAGAAGATCACAAGAATAATAATAATGATAATAATGATTCATGTCTGTAAGCTAAATATAAGGCTATGGTCAGTTGGTTTAGCTTAGCATAAAGACTGGAAACAAGTGGAATCAGCTAGCCTGGCTGTGTCCAAAGTGAACAAAATCCACTTACCAGCTAACTACTTAGTATTATAGCATTATATCTTATTTGTTTAATATGTAAAATGTGTAAAAACAAGGCAGTTTTATGTGGGATGATGCGTCAAATTATTTACAAAGATTATTTCCTGGCAACTTCACAGTGACGACAAGGAATGCAAGATTACGTAATATTTGATACCAGCGCCTTGATACCTTGATACCTTTTAAAAAAAGGTATAAAGTCAGCAAACGAGCTCAGAAATGTCAGTTGCACACCATCCATCTAAAGTTTGCTAACGTTAGCCACATATGCCACTTGTCATATAAAACCACATAAAACTCATAAGTGTGTTTAATTGAGAAATTGCGTGTTGTGTTTTACTTCTTTCGAATTCAGCTTTTCATCTGAAAGAGGAAGAATGTGATGTTCCTTCTTCCAAAGTTAAACAGTCATGCTTTAAAATAAGCGCTGTACTCTTTAAACAGGACAGCATGTCTCAGAATAGCAGTGTGAACTCTCAGCCTTGTTCTCTCTTATTGATCAAAGTGATAGGGAGAACATCGTTAAGTAATAAGTCATAAAAGCTTGTAATTAACTCAAAGAGTTAAGAGTTAAGCCCAAATGTTCTCCACCACACCAAGGGTTTCTGTGCCTTCATCCTTCTGTAACTCAAGATGACGATCAAATGATATCATACCATGCAAATGAGTACCACAGCAAACACAAGGCAGTGCAGTCATAAATATACACGACCATAAGACAGGCAGCCACATTCAAGCTTTCAGGACGTGTGGACACTGACGCTTTGTTGATTTGAGCGCACAATCGTGTCCATCTGCAGCCTGTACCTGTCCGCTGAGCAGGTCCCGGCTCAGTTCTTGACCTACGCTACGGCCTTGTTTATGACCGGTCCCACGTATTATCCCGCCAACAAACTGGTTTGCCACGGTAAAACACAAGACTCTCAACAGACCGCAGACAGGAATAATTCATGTGTGTTCTGTTATGAGGGATGTTTTTATTTCCCCACAGATGTAAATGTTGTGGCTGTGAAAGGCTGCCCGGCTGTTAGTGCGCACCTGTTGGGGACAGCCTCAGGCCATAACAACATCACCTGCAAGTGTGGCACGCAGTCAACAGGACATTAGAGAAAGAAAGAATTACTAAGTTACTTATCAACAGGAAAAGACAGAAGTCTCTGAACTGCAGGCGGGTCTGCGCCTCAGCATGCTCAGGTCTTTGAGCAAGTGTACTGCGCGACAGGACTGCATTACACTTCATGGTGGGTTTGCTGTTGCCATCATCAACACAATCCAATTTCTTTGGCAGTATTTAAAAGCTGAGAGTGATATGTTAAAAACACGTTGTATATTAACATACACTGTTTGTATATTTGTACTCATATATAGTATGGCATAGTATAGATAGTGTAGGCAGAGATGTCACAAGAGGCCTTCTCATGTGTTAAGAAAACAGCATGTGCCAAACATAATGAGAGTTGTCTGAAACCTGCAAGACAACGATCAGGTAAGATCAGAGCTGAAACAGAAATCTGAAACTGTTTTCATTATTGATTGATTATTTCTGTCGATCACCAAACAAACTGTGAGGATTTGAGGCTTTTCTCTGTTTCATATCTTTGAGTTTCGGACTGATTGTTGGACAAAACAAGACATTTGTTGTTTTGTTTGTTGCCTATTTTCTGACAGTTTAGACACCAAACAATGAACTGAGAAAAGACTCATCAGACGTGTTGATTATGGATATAAAAATTATTAATATAGACTTTTGTTTTTGATAAAGGACGTTTTTGACTCTTTCTGCTTCTCTGTCAAAGCAGAAACACTCCTGCAACCCACCATGACTGTTGTGTCATTTGAAAATGTTAGGCAATAAGCCTTTACGTTTCTCTTTACAACATTTGGTGAAAACCAGAAGGCTACTACTGCAGGACCAATGCAAGATGGAAGCTACATGAGAATTTAACAGTGTGGTGAAACATCGGCATTTCTGCAATGGTCATAACACACTAATGGTTTTTAATCACTTAGAGTTTCTCAGCTCAGAGAACACGTTCATACAGAACACTATATATTTACATGTTGTATGTGTCTCTATTATTTTAAGCCCACTCAGTATCTTAAATGAATGTTAATGCACACACACTGAATCACAGAACAGAAACTGCTTGATGGACAGTCTAAAAATAACTCTCTCTCTCACACACACACACACACACAGACACAGACACAGACACACACCGCTGAACAAAGACGAAGCACTAAAGTACTCACTACACAGAACGTGATGAAACTGTGATGGTGAGTTTCTTTACATCACTTTTGGCATCTTTGACTAACACATGCTTACCGAGTGTTCTCTGTAGGCGGTGGTCGTTTCAACCCGCAGAGCTTAAAGTTCCTCTTTTTGGAACTGAGCATCCCTGTTTTAAAACGTGTTAACGTGTCCACCATCACAGCATAACTTTATCTAAGTGTGTCAGAAACATTCACTCCACAGCCTCTTTCGAACTTACAGTTCTCTTTCCGACAGTTTGGCTGCTCCCTCTCCACACAGCACAGACCGAGAGGACACTTACCGTCACTTCGTCTCTTACTTCTGCGGTAATATGTGATCTTCTAGCTTCGGGTGACCGTGTAAAGAATATTCCTCATTTCCTTTATGTGGCTTCCATCCCTTCACAGTCGCCGTTTGTCTTTGGGTGAGGTTGGAGATGCGGACAGGGCGACAGAGCGCAGCGCACTGGACTTGTAGGAGGAAGTTTGAGCTGTGCGCATCTGAAAAAGAGGAACAAGCTCGCAGCCCACTCTTGGTTTCACAGGCTGAAATAGGTCGCTGTTTTCCCAGCTGCTTCTACAGTGAGAAGTACTTTGATGGCGAGATAAAGCTGTCGAAACGGGAAACATATTTGAATGGGATTATATATATTATGTAGTTATTACACTTTTAAAAAATCCTTTATTTATTTATTAATAAATGCAGATCTGGTCTGCAGGTCAGGTTAACCCACTTTTTTGCCATTATGTTTTCTTTGTTTTTTCCATTATACAAAACAATGCCATAAAGCCTGATGTATGTCTCTGCTGGAGTCATGTTAGGTGGAGGAAAGGATGGATAGAGGGAAGAATGAATACATGGGTGGATGCCATAGATGGATGGACAGATGAGAGGGACATATTTGCATGGTGTGCAGGACAGCTCTCCCGTGTATTTAAATGATAGCTCCACAGTTATCATGCTCAGTGCATCCTCTGGGCGGGGGCTGGCAGGCAGCACAGGGGAGGCGTGGGTGGTTCAGCCCCCAGGGTCTCAACAGCAGCTCGGCAGTAACAGACGAGAGAGAAAGCGCTGTAATCCTTAATCAACAGTCAGGATTAGAAACCAAGTTTCCTCTGAAACCCAGACTGCAGTGATGAAGAGAAGGAGGGAGGGGGGTGGAGGGAGATGAGGATAAGGATGATATGGATGAGATATAAAGAAAGGTAGAATGTAAGAGTTTAAAAATCTGTGGAGGATAATACAGGACGAAAACATCCCAGCATGAGGGATAAAGACAGACTTGGTGTTTAGCAGCTGTTCACAGCTCCAGATGCCTGGTGTGGGTGCACGCACAATGAGGCTTTTACTCCGACACATAGGCCTCAGTTTATGGCTCCCTATATTCAAACTTCAGGGGGAAATGAGTTCCTTATTTACCAATTTGAAGATCCCCAGATCTACATGGGGAATTACAGCACACAGGCGTGTTTTTCCTGGTAGGGCCCACAAAGTTTGCCCATGCTCTCTGGCCTGCTCAGCATGTGATGCCATATGCAAAAAAAAAGATACGATTTCCTGTTTCTGTTTTCTTTGGCTAACCCATCACAGTTTAGCATGTTTAGCATTTTGACTTTATGATGGGGCTAGATGAAACGTTTCAGGGCAGTCCATCCAGTAGTTGTTGAGATGTTTCAGTCTGGACCAACACTGCTGCTAGCATGGCTACTTACATTTGACTTTAACACCAGTGACTGGTGACTTCACTTTAGCTATTTGATCTGGAATGACATGATAACCTTCCTTAAGCCCAAAACGATGTTATAAAACGTGCGTAGCTTCATTTTTAAAGAGCATTCTTTGAATCCATCGGAGAGCAGCTGATCGCGCTGCTGAAGCTGGACAGAAAGCTTCTATGATTGTAACTGTGTGACACACCTGATCACTTTGTAATTTTATTAAGTTTATTCAAAAGAGACCATACGACTACATTTCATTCTGAGCAACCAGGACACATCTAGAGCTGAGGAAATGCTCTGCTGTATTACAAACATCTGTAGTTTAGACTCCTGATGTGATTGTAGCTTTAACTACAACATCTTTCCTAGTGCAGATTCAACCTGTGAATGGATTAGTTTTACAGGATGCTGATTATGGAGTGGATTCCCTGTAACATTAAAGTTGTATCACCACCACATGACAAACTTGTGATGGTTTCCACTGATTTCTACATCCCTGATGGTCACAACTGTTTTGCATGATGTCTCGTTCAACTCTTGTGTTTGCGAGAACACTCGTCATCATTCTCTCAGAAAGAGGTGGGTGCAACATTTGATATGTTCAGAAATATAAGAGCTGAAACATATACAGGAGGAGCTACAGAGGCAACATTCAAGAACGGAAATTTATTTCAGCATCAGAAGTGCGTTATAAACAAAATATCTGTTAAGACCACACAGTAACACAGCACTTAGCCTGATAGATTAGCATACTGTAAAGTCACAACACAATAGTACACTTACAGTGGCACAGTCAATCACTTCTTAATTAACAGAGAGATGCGAATGCCATGGAAAGGCTATTTTGTCTACTGACCATTGACCATGTTCTGTACCTAATGGACTCTAATAGCATTAGAGAGACATGATAGAAACAGCAGAAATCAATATAAGAGCATTAAGACTGCACAGATTATCACACACTGGATAATAAAAAGTGCACAATTTGTTAAAACAAGGTTAAACAACAAGAATGTCATATCTAGAGTTAATGTTAGCTGATTCTGCCCATTGATGAGGGCATCTCCATAAAAACATATATACATATTTACACACAATGGACACATGGCATTTACAGTGCTGGATCACAAAATTAGAGGTTATTTAACTCCTCTGTCGCTCTGTTTTTATCTTCTCTATCCACCCGGCTTACCACAAGCCGCCACAGCTGGGAGCGGAAAGTTAATACTTGCAAAATATGTGCAGTCTGAAAATGAAAAAGAGGAAGAGGAACATGTTTTTTTTCTCTTTTTTTCCCTTTGTTGGTCACTTAAGACAGGGTGAGGGGGGGTGGGGGTGGGGAGGCTGTGTGGTAGAAATAGCCTGGCAGTGACAGCAATGCCAGGAAAGTGAAACAACTATAAATACATTGCATGAAATGTCAAATATTACAATTTTAGTGAGGAAAACTATGGAAAACTACAATCTTTGGAAAACAAATAATGTACATTTTTTATTTGATTGGACAGTTCATTTAGTTTTAGACAGAGGGAGCGGAGATGATGGGGCTGTTGCTGCATTGGCATTAGTTGTGATCACTTTTGACCAGTCATCAGCTGAGAGGACACTCAGCATGGGTCACAATCTGACCGTTTGTTGTTTTTAGGTTTCTAAGAGAAAGCGAACATGTATAAGAGTTACTGCACTCGTCTTCGGCTGGTCATATTCAGGGCGGCTGTTTGAGTTGCACCTCGTGTTGCAAAATGTGTGACTTCTCAGTTCTACACCACACAGCTGAAAACCTCAAATTTTCCATGTCACAAGTCTAGACTATTAGAATATCTGAAAACTAAATACAATATTAACGTTCATGTAAAAGCTCTCAGTGGAAAATGTTCATCCCCAGGGAAAGAACCACTGGAGCTGAACCAGAGATTACCGTTGGGACAACTAAAATATAACACAACAAAGCATAAAGATAAAGGCTCTCGAGTGAGAGGCTTGTGTCCTTATATGTAACATTGTTAGGTTTTTAGGAGCTACAAAAACAGCATTCTCCTAGTCTCCTACATTTATTTTGTTAGTAGATAGAAGTGTACAAGGCCATTCCACATAAAGCGAGGTGTTGACCTCGATTTGGTGTTAAAACGACTAAACTGTAACAATAATACATAAGAAGTAAATTGTATTCTGGTTTAAGAGATTGCTTTATGGCAACTGAGAGACAAGTCCAAGTTGAGACAGGGATATTGTTCTCAGGAGTTGGTGGAGAGAATAACGAAGCTAAAACAAGAGTGAATATTGAACACAAACACAACCCCAAATCAACGCTAAGGTTGCCCCATGTCTGCTGGATGTGTACATACTTTGTTTGTTGAAGACGAATTTGTTAGCTGTATCAACTTTACAGGGTGATGATATGTAAATGTTGTGTTTACAGCTGGTTGTGCTGCCCCCAAGTGGCCAAAAAAAGTCAATGTTTTGTCAGGCTCTTCAGCTAGGACTCTTCTTCTCAGGTCTCAGGGTGATCTTGATCTTCCTCGCCTGCTGGATGTCTGAGAGGGAAAAAAGGATATGGTTCCAAACAGCTCTTTTTACTGAGGTTACTTCTGTAAATGTATAAATAAAGACTGAACAGAAGGAAGTAGTTAGACGAACAGTAACTGGGACCACATCAGCTGTGTGGAAGTCATTTCCAGGACCTGGAGTTTCCGAGTGACCTGGTTGAACTTAAGAAAATCGGAACAAGATGCAGCGTTGACGTCATGGGACGGATGGTAGAGACGGGAAAGATTCATACCAAGTGTGTGACTTCATGAAGACGGTTGTATGATTACAGAGATGGTCGTGTAAGAATTTAAATAAAATAAAACACGTTCTTCATTAAATCTGGGTTAAATTAGTTTGAACACCAGACGTTGGCAGATGGTTTTCAGGAGCTTCTCAGTCATAATTAAGACTTGGACGCTGCAATGAACAAGTTTTACAAGTCAGAAACTGATAATTATGATAATAATATTACACAAAGGTGCCAGGAGACGATTAGCTTAGCTTAGCATAAAGACTGCCCGCCTGCTTCTGTCCAAAGGCAACTAAATACAACTACCAGCACCAAGTCAAGTCCACCAATGAACACATTTGTAGTTTAAACCACTAAGGGAGTCAGTTTCTTGACTTCCTGGAGAAATAGTCCAGCTCATAACCTCCTTATGAAAACAGCTTTCAAGATGCTGGCATGTGGATTTTGTTGCCTTTGGAAGCAGCCACTAGCTGTTTCCTGCTGTTTCCAGTCTTTATGCAAAGGTAAGCTAAGCAGCTGCTGACTGTAGCTTCATGTTTCACCCCTTTCCCAATCTTAAACTCTACAACAGAGTCCACAAACCTGGAAGTGAAATGAATGTGGACCACAGAGGGGAAAAATCTTATTCCATAAATCTAGTCCACATCCAAGAGGAAAAGAAAGAAAGGAAGGAGGGATGAAAGACACACAAGGATGTGACCATGAGAACTGATGCCTACTGTCTCTTTCCGAGTCTCTGTCAGTTTCTGTCTCCACAGATGCCCTCTTCCTCTTGCAGCCCTGGTCGTTTTCTTGTCCTGGCGCCGTCTCCTCCTTGTCCTGCTCCTCCGAGCTGCTTTCTAACTCAACTGCTTGTGACGATGACTGTGATGAAGCGGAGATACTTAACTTCACGTTGAAATAAACTAGAAACAGCTGATCATTTTATATAAAAAGGAAACACACGTTACGCAGCCTCCACTACATGTGCTTTGTTGGCTTGGATTACCTTACCTTGCCATTTGAGGATTCTTGCTTCTGCAGAGCGGAATTCAGAGACTCCAGCACTACTACTGTTACAGGAACACGACACGAGTACATTATTCACCTGTGCCCAATAAATACATGGATACAAACAGACAAATATGAATCGAAGCTTTTTACCTGGACGTAATGATATAGTGAGGACAGGCACCTTCTTCCCGTTTTGGTCTGTCTTTCCATTCACCTCCTCTTTCTGCTCCTGCTCTTTCATTACCTGCTGTGACAAAACCATCCTACCATGATTTGACCACGGCCCCCATGTCTTTCAATTTTGTTGGTAAAAGGCCTAAAATTACCTTGTGGTTATGGTCACTGGTTGGCTCTTCCTCTTGTTCTAGTGTAGAGGAGGATGAAGGAGGGACGGCAGTAGAAGGTGATGATACTGGTTTGTGTGCAGATGGATTTGTCTTCACGTCCTTGTCAGGGCTCCTCTGTACTCTCTCTCCACCTTGTAAGTCTAAGGGCGAATCATCTCGTGGCGTTTGGCTGGATGTGGACTTTCCTCGATCCGATAGGTCCAGAGGCCCCTCATAAGCCTCTCGGAGTCCTTCTTCAGAAACCCTCTCAGCCTTGGATGGAGGGCTTTCCTTTTTCTCCGGGTACTTGACTTGACTCTGCACCTGTTCTGGCAGACTGCTCAACCTGAACAACACAGTTGGCTCTTTGGTAGCGGGCTGAGGGGTGCTCTGCTTCTGCCAGGGAGACGCAAAAGCCTGCCTTCTAGGACTGGCATGTTGGCTAGTTGGGACCAGGTTGGGAAAGCGTGGCAGGTTTGATTGCACCACCAGGCTGGAGCCCGCAGCAGCTGCAGCAACCCAGTCGGAGGATTGAGATAAGGGCCAGGAGAGAGTAACAGGGCTGCTCTTGATTGGTTGAGGACGGCAGGGGACAGGAGCGTGGAGCACATGTCTGCTGGGGTTCAGTTCTTGAGGAGAGATGGAGGATCGCTGGTCCAGTCCTTCAACACTTTGAGCTCTAAGTTAAGAGAAACAGAAGCCAGGCAGATAGGGAGAGTTTAAAGGGTTATTAGGCCACAGAAACACATCACTTAGTAACTCATCACAGTAATGGGATTACTTTATTTCAGTGACGAGTAGTGTAAGGGAATATAAAAAGTCTTGAATGTGAGAAGTGAGAGTGCTGATTCTTTGACTTAAATTTGTATCTTCGTCTGAACTTTGGCACCTTTTTTTTGCAGCCCTTTTTGCCATTTCCTATATCGCCCTTTCTCACCTCCTCTCTTCAACACGTGTTACACTGCGTTCTGTCTTCCAGGACGGTGGCTGGAGAGTCGACAGTGAAAGAGACGTGTATGACTCCTGTGACAACGGAGAAGGGCAGAAAACTAAAACATGAGCACATGTGTAGAGACAGTTAGCTTAGCTTAGTCTCCAGGCTACAGCTTCATATTTAACGGACAGATATGAGAACATTCTTATCTAACTCTCAGCAAGAATGCAAATAAGATTATTTATTTAAATGCACATGTTCAAATCTGCATCTAAATGTTTAAGCATATGAGAGTGATCTGACTTACAAAGTGGCTTCTGTTCATCTCTCTCAAAGGTCTGTGTTCGGTTTCTGTTTGATCAGAAATTACAAAATGTGACCTTATTTAAGAATGAGGGCATGATAATCAACAAACAAACAAGCAGAACCTTTCTCTCCTCCGTGTCCTTCATCCTCACCTTCAGTTCTTTGGTCTGCCTCAGTTTTCACTGCAACATCGCCATCTGCTGGCTGGTTGCCGGCCCTGCTGGTTGCTGTAGAGACGAGGGCCGCTGGTCCAGAAGAAGGTGAAAGGTCAGGGGAGCTGTTTGGTTTGACCTCTGTGGTGATGTTGCTTTTGGAGGAGTAGTCACTGTGACTTCTGCCACACACACACACACACACACACACACACACACACACACACACACACAACACACACACACACACACACACACACACACACACACACACAAAGTATTGTATTGCAAGCTGTGTTGATATATAAAGTATGTATATTTGGGTATTAAAAATTGTAAAAATGAGGATCAACTTTTTTCCTCATAAACAAAATATATTTAATGGTCACACGTGTCTTAGGTTTACTACTACTGAGAGAAAAACTTCAAGTAAAAAGATAAATATATGTACATATAATCAAACAGCTCATACTCACTTGAGCACTAATCTTAAATTCCTGATGTCATCTCTGAGTCTCCTGTTCTCCTTTTTCAGGTTGTTCATCTCTCCTGCTACAACACAGACCATATGTCACGATCAGTTTACAACTAAATGTAAAATCTCATTTTAGTGGAAAGAAAAAACATGAGTGGGGGGTTGAAAGAAAACTGATGGAAACAAACACCAAAAGCCAGACGGGCATTAGCTATAAAAAAGTAAATGTTTTAGTAAGGACACAAGACTGAAATGTGAAATAAGAGACCGGTAAAGGATGATGGCGTCAACAGAATACCCATTAATGAGATGTGCTGGAGGCTCTGTATCTGTGCGCCTTCAAATTCCTTCTGTCTCCTCTTGGCAACCTCCTGAGTTACTGTACATCTGTCACACAGCCCCGCCCTCAGCCTACACAGGCAGCAGAAAACCACACAACATCAGGAACACACACCTAATAACTTTTATTAGAAAACACTCATAATCTTAATGTTCAGCTTGTAACAGCATCACCCTGTGAAGACCTTTAACCATCCATTAAAGTGAGACTGTGAACTCTGAAAGGAGAATTAGCACGTTTCCTCTTACAAACGAAAAGTTGAATTTATAAGTAATAAAACACTGTTGCTGGTATGAAGACTATTTATAAAGATAATGACAGCTCATCATCATCCATAATGACATGACAGCTCCACAAAAGTGAGGCCAAAACATTTGGATCGCCCCCTGGTGGCTGGCTGCAGTATATGTCATTAACTCCGACACTTTAATTTCCAAGTTATCTCCTTTGGGAGCATTTTACTTAAAGTGGCTCTTGTGAGATATTTTGAAGCATGTGTTATATCAGTCTTTACATGGCTTTGCTTTTTGCCACGATCTCCTTTTAGATACTTTGAATGGGAGTTGCCGAAGTCGGAATAGTTCAAATACTACACATACACAAAACAACTTTGTGGGGTGTACAGTACGTATAAACTGTGACTTGACATTACTGTAAAGCGACAAGATGTAACTTTTGAAAGAAGATATAAGACACTACATACAAGTGAAAAGTTGAATTTGTAATCATTAGGTGTTGCCCTTCCTTGCATTGTGACGTGGGATTATTTAGTGATGACATTTTCGTGTGGAGGATATGACTCCATTACTATACTGTATACCTTATATACACACTTACTCACACTCACACACACACACACACACACACACACACACACACACACACACACACACACACACACACACACACACACATAGGCTGCAGTAATATTTGTAACTCATCTCTCAGTTTGACAGTTTTGGCTCACATCGTTACACACAGAGAATCACGCACACAAACACACACAGTGACAAACACGCGCACACACACACCAGTAAAATTTTTATCTCATCTCTTATTGAGCCAGTTTATAGCTCACCATGACACACACACACACACATACAGGGGACAGAGGGACAGACTTCATTTGATGATCAGAACAGCCCAGTCTCTCTCCTCTCTCGACCCTGAGGTCTCCTATTTCCTCACTTTCCCACAGATGTCTCCTTCAATGATACACTATTGATTTATTGTCTACCACATGACAGAGAGAGAGCGAGAGAAAGATGCTCAGAGAGAGACAGAAAGATATTGAGCCGGAGAGAACGAGGGGAAGAGAGACAGAAAGGGAAAGATATTATTAATGTTACTGAACTGTTTGTCGCTGTTGTTGTCACACCAGCACAACTCGGCTGTTTGTTGATCGACCGTATATAGAGTCTACCAACAAAATGGTCTTTTCTTCTGTGCTGAAAGTAAAGCAGTTTGGAAAGTCAAATGATGAGCCGGGACACTGAATCACTTCCACCACTCAGAGTTTCCAAGGTCGCTTGTTAATGAGTATAAAGCAAATGAATAATTGAGTGTGGGAGATGAGACACTGGCCAGTGCATAACTGTTTCCTCTGCAACATATTGACTCTTCTGAAAAGTAAATTTTCTTTTAGTTTTCTTTTACTCCTTTCCTTTCCCAACTACCAGTGGGGGAATAAGTACTCTTTTACTTAAGTAAAAGTAGCAATACCACAGTGTAGAAATACTCTGCTACAAGTAAAAGTCCTGCATTCAAAATGTATACTTAAGTAAAAGTACAGTAGAAGTAGCATTAGTACTTATTAGTATCAAAATATATTTAAACTACAAACATTAATAGCACTAATTATGCAGAATTCAGAATAATGTATATTATTGGATTATAATAATGATGCATTCATGTGTAAGCATCACTAATGCTGCGGGGTAACTTAATCTATAACAATACATCGTAATGGAATAGTTGAATCTGTTTGCATTAATAATCAGAACCTGATTTCCCTCTGAGATGTAGTGGAACCTTAAAAATGTACTTATCTCTCTTAGCTGTTTATGCAAACACAAAACCTGTGATTTTGTAATACATGTAAACATACTCACTAATTCCTTTAATAAATAAATACATGAACCTGTTCTATACTCATACTCATCATGTTAAAATGTATTAAGGCGGCGTGTGACGCATGTCAGAACACCTGTGCGTGTTGTTTTCTATAAAAAAAACTATACATTGGCGGCACCTTGACATATGACATCATGTGTTGACAACTGTTGCACCAGAGAAGATCCGGTTTTAACACATTGGCTCACCAGTTTGGCACATCTCAGCCACCGTACTTTGCCCTCCTCTGTCTGTATGACACAACTGGCATGGGACATGATGCTTGGCAGGTGTGTGTTACAATCTGGGCTTCTGTGCATCTTCAGCTGCATTTTAATTGACACTTTTGGCATTTAGAGGAGACCAGGAGTTTAGCTGGACAAAAAGGCTTTCATCGAACAAAAGACTCCAGAAAACATTCATTGAGAAGAAATGACTTGGTCTCTAACTGTGCACTCATTTTGCATTTGCATCTACATTGTAGGAACATTTACAGTTTCAGTTTTAGGAAACTGAACGTTGGAGATTTGGGGTTAATTAATTTCTAGTTCAGTCAAATGTAAACAGGATTTAGTTCAAAATCCCAAAGCATTTGGTATCAAAGCTGCAAACTAATTAAACCGAGATTGAAGCCTCAGTCAATAAAACAGCAGAAGCAGCAGATTGCAGGAAGTACAGTAACTGATTGACTGACTGGTCAGTGTAATTGGCAAATGTCCATCCTGCTGAATCCAGCCCACTGACCTCTGACCTCCTCGTGGAAGACTACACACAAACTGAGGGTTTATTTGAGATTCGATATCATGCAAACTTCATGTATGTTTATACATTTAGCAGGAAAATGATTTGTATCCACCACAGACTGCAAACACAGTCTCTGTCTCGCTCTTTGTATTTCCTTTCCTAACACAAACATGTTCAGCCCTCCTCAACACGCTGAACAGCTCTGTCTCAGGGAGTCCAACACAAAATTAGGGCCACTTTCTGCTCCTAGTTGCCTAGGCAACCACTCAGAAATATAGAGGCTTTTCTGCACAGGGACGAGCAGCATGGCCGTATTATACCACTGGCTGAGGCTGTAATCCCTGTCATCTACCCGCTGTGTCGCCAACTATACCTCTGGAAAAGAACATCCAACCCCCATCCCACCCCCACACACACACACACTCTGCATTATGGGTCGCCAGGAACATCAGGGCGACAGTTACCATGGCAATATCGATAGTGATGTCTTTTACCCCCCTGCACGTCAACAGGTGAGCTCTGTAATGCACATTTGTCACACTGTCACACACAGATAAGGAAGTCTGCAGGGGGACTTATGTGCACATGTGCACAAGCACACAAAGTCCTATCTGCACATTTTTATAATGAATTAAAATGTTGTATAAACATACTACATATACATGCATGTGCATGTTGCATAAACACATACATTCATGAAGGGAGACAATATATATAAAACATACACAAATTAAGCATTCTACCCCCAAAATACATATTCATACATATGAATATAGATGTGACATGCATGTGCACAGACGTGAACACACAAACACATCCTTTGTCGACATGCACAAGCACACAGAGCAGGTGCAGTAACGATGTATGTATTGATACAAGTGCATACATAGATACACAATCCCTGCAAACCTGCACACAACTACTACATACAGTATGTTGTTTTTAGAAAGATTCAGACACGTTTCTCTCACAAATGCACCAAACCCCCCCTCTGCTCGCCCCATCAGTCAAATCCATAATTGGCCGTCCATTATGCCAGAGTTCATTTGCATGGTTCCAGCTGAAGTGTTTACCAGCTGTCTGTGGGTATCGCTAACATGATTAGGCTGCCGTTCCGCTAATTTATTGGGTTGATCCTCTGGGTACCCGTCCATCATCCGATGGATTCAGGAAATAATGTGAAAATTATGGTTTTCCAAGGAAAACCTGATGTTTGTGGTAGGAATGGTTGAATGCTCACACGATGCATATAAACACTGTTTGTGACACCTCGACGTCCCTGCAGAATGTAAAAGTTTCTAAGCATGTTTCTTTAACAACATGACTTTGACAAATTCCCATATATTTATCATGGTTAGAGACCTCAGTGAGACTGATATGAGATGGTCCGATTGACTTTTTTACTTAATTATTTAATTTGGAACAGAGCACAGGAATGTATAAGTATTACATTCTGTATTTCTACAGTGAACATAAATGTATTTCACCAAGGGGACAACCATTTCAAATATTAGAGTAGAAAAGAATTGACTATGTACACTTGCTTGTGGAGTCATCAGGCTGGAATGCCCTTGTAAAATTCTTCTGCATAAACTTCTAAGGTATCGGAGCAGAAACTTTGTCAGTGCATCTGATAATGAACACATCAGTAAAACGTTCACTGACTGAGTGTATGCCACTTGTTTTCCCTACAATATCCACTCCACTATCCCTTGTGTTTGGCACTTAAATCAAGATTAGGAAAAGATTGTGGTCCTGGATAATATAGAAAACATAAACACTAGACAGACTTTTCTTTTTAAAACCTAACCGCACGCTGTGCTTTGTTTGTGCAATAAAATAGATATAATAAAATGTAAATGCAATATTCCAGTAATAACTGACTGCACAAGATTATAATTTAGTAAACAAGAGAGGCGGTTTGCTATCTGTCAGCGATGTACAACAGTGATGGACGTGTGAACACAGAATGAGCTCCAACATGTTTCCCATGATTTGTTATGACACATACATAAAAGCACAAATAAAGACAGCGGACACACAAACATCTGCAAAACATGGAGGCAACTTGCACACACACACACAAATTTGATCTAAATCACACAGAAATACACACAAATATGATCTTCTCTCACACGAGGGCTCTCATCAACATTACATGTAAAGGACGTGTCAGTCTGCCAGGCAGCTTCACATTTTCTCAACTCCATCTAAAAAAGGCGAGGGGGAAATTTCGACAGTAATCTTAGTGGAAGTTGAAACGCAATCCGCTATCCAAATGACATCTAAATAACACGCTAGGTGTCACGCCTATCTGAAATGGCAATCACCGGACGTAAATGTCAACGGGAATTCAACTCGAGGGTGTTTTAAGAGACGAAATTCTGATCCTGAGATTTAAATCCAATATGGAAAATGACTAATCTGATTCCTGTACGTCCTGCATGACAACGATGTGGAGGTGGATTCAAATGCCAAGCAAATGTCACAGGTATTACAAAAATACACACATTTCTTATGAGATATGGCTGTCAAGTATAATATATTGATGCATTTTTGCTCCAAACTGTGAATGGCTTGGAAGAATACACGTGTAATGAAGGCATCGAGCACATCTGGGCATTGTGAACATTGATACATTTGTTTATGTGGTAGAGCTGAAGGTGTTTGCTACAGACAATATTTTTGTGCAAACATGCTTTGTGAATGCATGCACTGTATATTGGAAACTCGTCCCTAAATGCTGTTTCACACTAGTGGGATGTGGAAATGTGGTGGAAATATGAAACAATTACGCATTCAAAATTCCTGCTTAGAAGCTTTTCAAACACGGCAAAAACATTTCCACATTTTTGTGTAAATGCTATAGACCTACTTTCTGTCTGGCACACTGTTGGCATGCAGCCTGTTTTACCATGACTTACAAAGCACCCTGCAATAAAAACAATGCAGTCTGACAGCAGACTGACAGCTGAGCCGTGATGTGCTAAGAGATAAGAGAGACAGAAAGATGGAGCTGATTCTGGACCTGTTGAAGTAATGTATAAATTATCATGTGCTTGCTACTTTGCATGCCCCAAGAAATGTAACGAGAAAGACAAATGCCGAGAACTGTTGACAGGATGTGGCAAGCGCATCTTGTCACACTATGGGGGATAACTTGTCTTTGTTTAGAGTGATAGGAGGTGGCTGTTTTATGTGTGTGTTCCCCTTCCCCTTAGAAAACAGCAACTTTGTGTAACTAGGGAACGTCATGAAAGAGACAGATTTTTAGAGCAGATCGGTGGGTGACCTGTTGCACCCTGTCTGTTCTCCTTGCAAGTAAAAACCTCATAACCTAGTCCTTCTCTTCTTTGTGTATGATGAATGTTTTAGGTGCTTAAACCTGACAGGACCTGACAGTAACTTTCAGTCATATTGGTATTTGCATGTTATAGATGGTGCAGTTTATTAACTGGTGCATGGCCTGAAATCCAGTGGTGGAAGGAAACAAAGACACATTGCTATAGTGTAAACTGAGAACATAACATAGGTACAGAGCTCTTCCTCAACCAGCAACAACATTTTAATCCTGTTTACACAAAAATGTAATTAGTTAATTATGAAAAAGGTTTTTACTTGTTATGAGATATTTTTACACTGTGGTTCAGAAGATCAGCATCCGCAAACAGAAGGATTGTTGACAACATCGTGGAAAGGATCCCTACAGAAACGGATCTTTTCATTCTAGAGTAAGATCCTTTTTGTAATTCAAAAGAGATTTTTTGAAACTCAAGGAAGCTCGAGGAAAAGTCTCGTGAGGGGTTGAGATGTTGCAGAAAGATGATGCAAGTATTAATCATTCAGACTCAAACATTTGTAAAAAATAGGGTCCAGGTTTAAAAATGCAGGAGTTTTTTTTAAGTAAGGGATCATTTAAAAACAATAGGTGTATGAAGGTGTCAGTATGATAAAATAAAAACTAGTTTGTACGTGTCGTCAAACAAAAGGGTTTATACCTGTTCCTAATGACAAAGGTGCCTGCTGTCGGGGGTGAAAAGTTAACAATCTTTCTTACTTTGTCCCCTTTGAACACCTGAACAACCGCTCTGTTAAGTGGGCATGCTCATAAGATTTTTAGTTTCAAGTTACAGAAATTGTTGGACACAGCTCCCCAATCTAGGGGTTTCAGATGCTGTTTGATTATCTAACAAGAAAGCACACTGACACCTTTAATAAAGTGTGCTTGGGTCCAGCTCCTACACCTGACGTGTATCTGAAGGACCTCATAGTTTGAGCATCATCTTTTGTATTTTCTGCAGCATGAATGTTCTCCCCTAAAGATAAAAATACGCTAACCATGTAATTGCTACATTTCTAGTTTGACTATAGTCAGGGATATTTATTGCATGTCCTCCCCTTCTGTCTCTCTTGCCCCATTTCCTGTCAACTCTCTATTGTATCCAATCCAATAAAGGCAACAATGTTCCCCAAATCAATTTCTTTAAAATTACAGTCTGTGTGAATAATCAGCATGGACATTACTGACTAGACTGAACGTGTTTGTAGAATCTTAGTACCTGGATCATGTGTCTGTCTTGCTTCAGGTAAATTGTGTATTAAAAGGATGTTGAGCTTTTGAGTGGATGAGACCAATTATGTTTAAACAAGCAATAATAGCAGACATAGTAATTGCGGCATTAAAAGGAGGAGAACTTACACCAGTGAGACCTACACACACACACACACACACACAGGCCAGTTATCATTACTATTCTCAGCGAGGAGGCATGGAGACTTTGCAACCTCAAGGTCAGAACCTCTGAGTCTAGTTTCAGACTTTGGCCTTGATCCTGGTCTTCATGCTCATGATATTCGCGGTTTCCATCCTGCACCCTGAGCGGTTTATTAGTAAGCTGAGCAGCACTATGGTCGGATTAGAATTCACTTCCACCTGCAACGAGCGAGGGGAGCCCATTCAACATTTCATTCAACTCGCCCCAGTCAGCGGCCATGCCCTGCATCAAGTCTCAGAATTAATATACCGTGACTTGGCTACACTGACCCATAAATTACACTTGTTGTTGAAGATCATGGGCTGCTTTGAAATACATTCCTTTGAAGGTTGGTTTTGTGGTTAGAGGGCAATGCTGTGACATGAAAAGTTCAAACTCTGAGGCCGCAAACGTGTCCATCAATCTGAATGTACCTTCTCACATGTTTATGGTAAGTTTTTCTGTGTATGAGCTTGAACTAAAGGCCTGAGATGTAAATGATCATGCAAATCAACAAGCTGGAGGGAGACGTTTGAAAAGGGATCCCTGGTGTATCAACACTAAGACACGTGCTCCAAATGAAGCTGGTTAATCAATTAAAATGCCTTGCATCAGTGTGCTATTGATATGCTGATCTATGACTGAAATCTGAATGGAAGTTTTCATTAGTTTTCATTAGCCAGTGGAATTAAAATCCCATCTCATAAATTAAACAAAAAGGCTTTGAGATTTAATTGATTTCCCTGGTGGGGCGAAGATCCATTCAACACATAATTATAGGTTTCATGAGGATTATCAACATAATAATAAAAAAGCGAGGATGTCAAAACCAGGACAAGAAAAGCTTCTGCACAAGCGATAACAATGACATAACATTTAGTTTTTACATCTTCGCTGTTATGACGGATAACGCAGGAAACTGTGCACTATATAAATGCTCAGTAAGCATAATGTGAACAACTGTGACTTTAAGAATGAACAATGTGCTTAGAGAATATTCCAGCTGTCACATGTGTCGCTTGTATTTAATATAGTGGTGCATGCATTTATATTTCCTACAAGAATAGCAAATATGTCCAAAAAATGTTGCCTGTTCCTCTGTAATCTGAGATAATGTGTGATAAAAAAAATCTAACTAACTGCAAATCTATTGTTTTTTATACACAAATGTTCAACTGTTATTTTATAAAATCCCAGAAGATATCAATTCTAATGAAAAGGGTTAATACTCAATACTACATTGTTATACATATCACAATGGTACAGTAGGATGTAAGGATCTAGTTGGGGTTTTATTTTTTTATGTCATTTTTACAAATTAATTGATGATTGATTGATGGTGCCAAAAAGGAGGAAAAAGAAAATGATATCAAATATTGGAACCAAATCACCAAGTAAATTAGAGTTGTATTCAACCCTAAACAGAGAGTACATGGTGGCAGAGTACCCGACCACTGTGACTGACCAAAAACAGCGATGATAATCTACAGGCTCACTGTCCACAGCCTGACCATAGAAACAGGCCGCCACAGGCCGAACAGGCTACCCAGGGAGGCAGAGCTGTGTTCACTTTGTCAAACAAAACAGAGGTTGAGACAGAATTTCCTCTTAACTAACATGAATCCTGATCGTTTATCCATCTTCACAAACTGCCCAGCTATGTGGGGAGAAAAGTCAGTGTGAGGTGCTAGCTGCCACACATGTCGCCTGTTTTTAATGCTTTTATTATATTTCTATAGATTCCTCATCTGTAATGCCAATAAAAGCTTATTTGAATTTGGATCATCACTATTTCCCACCCTTAAGTGATCAAAGTCAAAGCCGACCTCATGATGCAACAGCCACACTTGTACACTTGTTTCTGTGGTTTAAAAAAAAAGATTCAGTTTGGGAGCTCATTTCTGAAAAGCATGGTCAATCCTCCAAGGTTGTCAATGTAGATTTTACTTGAAAGCAGTGACACGCTCTCAACACTGCGGGTAATCCGGGTTGGCAACTGTGTTTTCCACTCCAACAGCAGCACACACAACAGCAAGCAGTTCACATGTAATCCTGTTACATGCTGCATAATCCCACCCACCCTCACCATGATGGCATGTCACTCACCGACTCCGACTTGGACATCTGTTAGCTATCTGCACAGACAGACAGAGAGCGATAGTGACAGACACTTGATAGAGGAGTCCTTGAGTTGACAGGAGGGGAGTTTGAGACAGACAGCCCAGTGTACAGGGTGAAGAGCGGAGGGCCTGCCAGAAAACCTGCCCTCCCACCCACAACCCTCCAACCCCCCGGAGGGCACGAGCTGGTGAGTGTTCATGCCAGCAGATGATAGCAGCCGGTGAGCAGACGGGGTGTGTGTGTGTGTGTGTGTGTGTGTGTGCATGTGTGTATGAATGTAGGAGTGTGTGGTTAAGATGAAGCCAACAGACTACATACAGACCAGCACTACATGGAGCCCAGCATGACGATGACAGGATAAGGGATGCGAGCAAGAACAATGCAAGAGCAAACACACCTGGTTTATTAAACTAATGAGCACCTTCATTCACTGCATTCATTTTCTCACACAGAGAAGTCATGCCAACCCCCCGTCCTTGTCTCAGGATGTAAGTATTTACAAGCTTACAGTGTCTACAGCCAGCCAGTTAGCTACAATCAGTGAGAGGATTCAGTCCTCTAACTTGCTGAAACTTGTCACATATATTAGCTAACAGCTTTCAACTGTGCTAGCATCTAGCCACATACATAACTACTTTGAAAGTAGCCTACTACTTTGAAAGCTCAGTTTCTGGTTGCTACCTACCTAACTTTAGCTAGTCCGAGTAGTAGCTCCAGTATTTTAGAGGCGGTTACAAGTTGGAGCGGCTTCCTGTCTCATAACTCATCACCTTTGTGTTTGAAAGGTGGCTCTGAAAAGTTTGTAGCTTGCTCCGTACAAATGTTTTCACTATAGCCTATGCCTCATATAGCCTACATTACGTTTAGCTAAATGTAATTTTTGTTTGACACTATTGGGTTAGCCACATTAGTGTTTCTTTCTAATGCCTCTACTTCTCTAATGACTGTCCATGCTCAAAATCTTTTCAGAGCCACACTGGAAATTTTTGATACTCAATATATAAGTTTTCAGTTATATTTTAAATTCAGCATAATCTTTAATGATTTAGACGAGAAAATATAATTAGACCTATCATTCTTGTCCATGCACATCTAAAATCATTAGAGACTGAATGGCTTTTTTTGTAATTACGGTTACAGCTAATATATAAATCAGAAGTATAACTAACAGCTCACTCAACTGCCCTTCGTTCTGTCTACATTACATGTCAAATCTTATCTTCATCAAAACATCAAGTTCATATTATTTCATCCTCAACCCAAGTCCTAATCCTTGCCCATTACTCACTCACACACTTCCTAAATCATGTTGACAACAAGGGTAAACACGTTCTCAACACATATGCGCACTCTCAGGTGTGTTGATGATGTGTAAAAGACGCACGCACCCACACATAAATCACACACTCGAGGAGAAATCAAAGATTGACAGGCACTACGCAGCCTGGAAGAGAAAACAAGATGAAGGAAATATCAAGTATCATAATTACATGTGGGTGAAGCATTTGATATTATCACGAACCGCTGATTACAGCTGACAAGTGGAAATGTTTTCTCTTTTGTGTTTTTTCTTCTCTGAGTGATATACTAGACATCTGTACTTAGTGTGTTGATTTTTTTTTAACACTTTTTAATAATTCCTTAAAAAAGTACCTTAAATTCCAAACACTGACAAATGTTTCTACACAGATTGAATGTTTCACTGACTGACATTCTCAGTGTATTGTCAAAGTTTAAAAGTTTCACCCATTTGATAATTTTAATTCACTCAATTTAAAAATATTTTTGGGTGAAACCCTTAGATCTGTTTCAAATGGATAGCCAAATCAATGAATCAAATATTTATAAAACAAAAATCTACTTTAAATGGTTTGTATTCTCATGCATTCAGTGCCTTTAATGAGGAGTTTAGTTAGTGTGAAAATAAGAGCAACACGAGAGACGTGCAACTGAGCCAAAATGACTTGGGCGACTGACAGGAGGGAATAAGCCATAGTTCTTATTTATTATTTTTTAATTTCTAAAAACATTTCGCATCAAGGATAATTTCTAGTTAAAGGCCACAGTCTCATATGCCCATCCCCTCCATGTTTAACACTTCTGTGATGCACCCTGTATCTGCTGTCATTTAGACCCCTAAAATACAGGTAGCCTACGCTACATTCTCCTTTCCTCAACCATGACCTTTAAAAAAAATACATTAGAAATTAAAAAATGGTACAAGTGTGGACCTGCTTATGGCAGACAAATTTTCCCTCCATAAAATTGATGATCATGTCAGCGTAAACCCCCACTTTTCATATCTCTTCCCATAATTTTGTCAATCCTGCCTTAAATGAATATGCATGAAGGAGAGAGGAGCACTTCACTGATTACAGGCTAGGTGTGCTGCACATGACAGGCAAACTGTGCTTCCAGTCTGGTGTACCTGTTTGATGAATAGCATGTATGTCTCTAGTAATGCATCTGAAACTAGGCACAAACAGCTTGGGGGTGGATGCTTGCCAGCATGGGGATGTACATCTTGGTCCTCTGTGTGAAGGTTGTTCTCTCAAATCACACTATGATGGTAAATTGGTAATTCACATCAATATACAATAGTTTATTTTAGTAATGTTAAATTATTTAGGTGTTTAGAAAAAACATCAATCAATATCCTGAAATGAGTGAATCAAACACTGAACAAGGAATGTATGATACCTACTGTATCTATTTCATTTATATTGCACAAAATATAAACATGTCACAATGAAAGCACAGGGTTCAATCCTAACCTGCATAGGCTAGAATCAAATGAAGCAGGGGAATCCATTTATTCCCAGAGCCCCATATTTCAACGCAGAAAAGCAAGTGACAGAAAACATTCCAGCATGCAGGCCTTCCTCTCATCCTTTTCTTCAGGCTATATATACCTGGACTTAAGGTTTCCCTACATCTCTGGTTGATGCCAAACATCCTCGCTCTGCAGGTGTCCTTATCTGTGGCTAATATTAGCCCAGTACAGTCCTGGATCCACCAATAGCCTCTTTGGGGAGAGGAGGGAGGCTGGTGGCGACGCTTCGTCTGTCCCCCAGGACCATCTGTCTTAGCTGGGTCCACAGCATGGGATAATGGCATCATGTACTGCGGTTGCTCACATCAGGGGGATCCTTAGATGTAGCCGCTAGATCTATCTATGTATCAGCTCTCGTGACCTGGCCAAGGAAATTTCCTTCTATTTAATAGCTGCTTTTGTGTAGCTTGCATACAGATGAGAAAACCGTTGACCCTCATTTGAATGAAAAGGGTATTAGAGCGAACAGGATGTCAGTAATTAGTGTCTTTTCTTCTCTTGGCCGGCACTTGTTGAGTGGAGGGTGAAGCCGGTCACATACAGTCACACCACTGTCAAAAGGAACAAAACTATGACCTTTACAAAACCCAAAAGACCTTTCACAAAATCTTATTCATCCAAACACCAACCAGAGATCAGACACACAGCCATTATAGAAGCCTTGTAGCCAATGAGAACAAGCTAAACTAAACTAACAATCCCTATCCCTATTTTGTCGTCATTCACAGCCATGTTAATCCAAAGAGCAAATCTCCATATGCCTGGACAAACCTAATTAACACCCATCACATATGAACACATCCAGCACTGAGCTTTTCTTCTCTAATTAGATGTCTTTTATACGAGCGAGGGCTCGACAATGTTCCGTGGCCTTGAACACGTCACAGAACATTGCACGGTCTTTGTTCTCAACCCACTCCCCTTTCTCATCTTTGGATCAGCCACATTTATGCGCGTCGAGTGCCAGGCTATTAATCACCAAGTCATTAGCTATGCATCAATTACTCAAGATGCCCACCACGCTTTTTGATTAGAGGCAGGGCAAACTCTGGAAGACTGATTTGGTGAATATTTATCTGTTAAACGCTTGCCAGTCCTGTTCCTCTGACACCCCCTCACCACATCAAAAACCTAGAATGCATCTGGCCATTTCAGATCTTCAATAGTGAAACACCTAATAAATCCAAATTGCTCGATGATAATCTTCGCTCACAGTATCAGACTTGTTAGCTGCGCCACAAATTCAAAAACTGATTTTCTTAGTTAGGTTTGGTGCAGATTTGCATTCAAATTTACTTTCACAAATACAATCACACAACGATGGCAGCGAGCTATGCAAGATGCTGACCGGACCGTCAGGAGCAATTTGTAGTTCAGCGTCTGGACCAAGGACATGAGGAGCTGGGCATCGAACCACTAATCTTGTCATTAGTGGGCGACCTGCTCTACCTGCTGAGCCTCCATCCAATTCATTCATTTTATAGGCCTGTACCAGTTGTCCACAATCTGCTGTACACGATCACTGATTACCTCAATGTAAATTATGCTGTAAAGTGCATTTTCACATAAAATCACATTTCTTAAAACAAGGTGACAGCTATGCTGAAATACGTCTTTGAATAGTATTGAAAGACAATTTATGATATCTGATTGGATATTGACAGACAGCATTTTCAGTATATGGCAACAAACAAAAGAAAAATATGGTTGCAAATATGACATTTAAAAATCTGCTGGTATTTGGTTTGTCTTTTTTTCTGTGCAGCTTATAAACCCTGTGGCTATACTCCGTGGAGTTGTACTGGCCTTCAGGTAACAAATAAGGATTTGCAGCCACAGAGCCTGTAGGGAACCAGGCAGCAAAAATCTGGGCTGGAAAAGTGAAACGCTCTCTAATCAATTGACATCTGCCTTCGAACAGCTTTTGAGCAAGACCTTAATTAATACTAATCGTTTAGAACTGCGTTGTGACCAACAGTAGGGTTATTGTCCTAAAAGTGAGTTGATGTAACTATACATACCTGAGACCAACCAAATCAATCCAAATTGATTCCAATACTAATACGAGTATCGTATTAATACAACTCTAAATTGGGTAGAGGGTTTGTCCTACCAGCAAGAAAACATCCATCCTACGAGACTAAAAATAAAACAAATATGGAGTGAATGTAATTAACTAGGTATTTTAATCAATTATCATTCAAAGTAGTATTTTTATATATACAAATAAATGTCTGGAGGTCTTTTAACAGATAATTTCTTAAACTTTTCTCATATAAACCAAGAAAAGAAAATATTTCTACCCAATGTCAACATCCACTTAGCACAATCTGTTGCCATTCTGTGTTTTCGGCACCTTGCTTCCCTCTGGAGACGCTGAATTAGAGAGCTGAGTGATGCAGTGCTCATGGGGGGGAGGAGACATAATCTCATTTCTCCCCTGGGTGTTGTGGGAATAATTGTTCAGCCAGATGCTGTGATGTCAGTGCTTATCACGGAAGCCACAAATAAAAACAGACAATACATGAACTTGACAGCACATTTGCAGACATGAAATGTCATGACTACAGGTTGACTACAGCTGTCATTCTGAAGTCAATGAGTGGACCGGTTCTAGGACAACCTTATGCTGTGTATTATTCCTTTGCTTTACCCTCAAAGCTCAACCCACGCCATCCTGATAGCAGGTGCACTTCACATGTAGCAGGGGCCCAATACAAGACTCTGCAGAAAAACAAGAACATTGGCAGTTTTATCAAACAGCTTAAAATGGCAAATGTTCAGTACCAAAGCAGGAAGTCATGGGACAAAAGTTACAGGGAGGAAGTTGAAGTGGATGCATGAGTGTACAAAGTGATGTAACTTCCCATTTTCTAGGAACAGTCTAACAGCCTAAATGTCCCCTAATGTAACCACAGCTAAGAAAGTGTTGATGTCTAAACTCAACAACACTTAACAACAGAGGCAGAGGATTAGCACCTGCAGATTATTTTGGAAAGGTGTGACAAACTAATGTTAACTCAAACGTTCTATTCCCAAACCTGTTGGAGCTTTCAACTGCATCTCACAGTCAACCAACACATCACAGAGGAAGTATGAAGTCAGTTATGAATGTTAAAGTCAGATGTAGAAGCTTTGTGAAACACTGACTTAGAACCACTTTAGCAATAAAAGACATCTGGGAAATGAAGTCTAGTCTTATTTTGATTACATCTTTGTTCAAGGCATCAATATCACAAGTGGTCTAATTTGATAGAAGTGTACTACTCGTCTTGCCTGAAGCAGTGAAGTCAAACCAGAAGCAGTTGGGTCTGAAGTCACAGTGATGGTGGTCTAGCACCCTCAGGCTAATCACAACAGGACATGGGTTATTGTAATGCCTTGGAAGGCTGTTCATTTCAAAAGCAGAAACTCGGGATAAGTGCTTTTTAATAAAACCTGGGCTAGTGGACATGAAAAGAAAGCACAATGAAAAGCTTCTCTACATTAATTGACACTCGTGGGTCCATTAAATACTCGCCATAGCCTGGTGTAATTTCTCTCGATCAGAGCACTCAATGCAGCGAGGTTCAAAAGCGATCATGGGAGTTAATTACGTTCAAAAGAGTGCGGCAGTTTCATCACACGAGACTGTGGTGAGGATTAATGGCAGGCGTCACCGAAAAATCCAATAGAAGAGTTATTAGCATTCCTTGGAGATAGTTGAAGATTCGGTGCATTGCTTGATAATCAGAGCGTAGTACTCTGCCTCAACTTGACACACAACATGTAATTTCATCCCAGAGGAAGAGTAGATTCATCACAGTACCAGGGGGTGAATCGTTTTTAGGAAAATTATTATAAAAAGGTCCTGTTGTCCTTGAACCACATGTGTCAGTGCAGTGAAACAAGGGGATACCTCTGTAACAAATCACCAAGACCATTCCTGTAAATGTATTGTGCTTGTTTAATGTGACTTTCAACATAGTGAGCTAACAATCATGGCCAAATAATGATGTTAATATCTTTACCTCTGAGATGGTTGCTTTGTTAAAATGATTGATAGTATGCAGCAAGCCTGAGGTCAGTGACACTCAGAGAAATGTTGAGTCATTCTGATGTGTCAACAATATGCAAGGAATTCCCCAAGAGTACTGTGTTGATCACATGGCTGTTGTTACCAGGAAACCTTAGCATATGAATATTAGTCCACAGAAAATGTTTAACTAAAGTAACACAGACTAGAGTTAGATGTTAGATGTTCACAAGCCACTCAAATCTGTCAAAACACAAAATGCTTTCATCAAGTAAATCTTTCCATCATAGTTTGGATTAAAGGAAATCATTTACAGTAAATGTAAAAATAGCTTGGTGGTTCACACCCCTAGTGTATTTAGCTATACTGCTGCTATCACTGAGTTGGG
>JAVQJL010004483.1:0-14027 GCA_036024295.1 Nannoperca obscura
GCTTTAAAAAAAAAAAACTGTGTTGTTTTTTTTTTTTGCCACACATTGAGTGATGCATTTTCTGTTTCCAGCAGACACATCATGTAACAGTAATAGCCACCTTGGATAAATAAGACAGCACTTACAGAAACTCCAACCTTGTCAACAACAACAAAAAAAGAAATAGGAGAAAACACAGTGGACACACTGACAAGTGATTTCTGAGAAAAAGCAGTGGAAAATACCACTGCAGCTAAGATGGGACCAAATAATGAAGGGTAATTATACATTTTCTGCATCACCCCGTAAACACAAGTCACAAATGATAAATATATCACTTTGAAACAACATTTGGATTTTTGCTCTGTTAGCCAGAGTGACTCACTGTGAAAACTGGGACAGAGAGGGAAGACATGACATAAAGGTCAAAACCTTGATTCAAACCACAGAAGCAAATATGACACAAGAAACTCTTCACTCTTTTACTTCTACACCAACGTTCTGTTCTGCTGTCCTTCACCTCTTCTTGTTCTTCTTTTATCTTCCGGTCGCATCTTTTCTCCCATTTGTATTGTGTTCATCTGTTCAACCAGCCTTGGGCCTTTCTCACTTTTAACTGTATCGCTGCTTTCACAGGTAGAACGAATGCACATTCAATTACAAAAACACAATATATATATTCTTAACAATTATTTGTCTGAGCTCCCTTTTTCTTAAATGGCGCCTATTATTTTTTTTCCTTATTTTCCGCATATGTATAATGTTACAGTGTTGGATTTTCATATTAAACAAATAACAAGGTAAACGTATGTAAAAGTAATCCCTGTGAGCAAAAAGCTAAAGCTTCAGACTGCTCTGAATATTGGGTTTCCAGTGTTTTTTTTTCTACTTTCACAACAGATTTCTTGATACGATCATCTTCTCCACACACAGCACATCATGCCATTATGTAATAACCAATGACGCAGGGAGTTACAGTCGTTTGGTGAGAGTAGCAGTGAAACACACAATGGTAAGCTGTAATAAAGCAACGTAAACTACAATGATGCACAAATTAATACAGAATATGTTGCAAAAAACGTCTGTTCTTCATGTGCATTATCTCCAGTCTAACGTTAGTCATCCCACTCCTATCATCTGGTTATAACTGACGTTCATACAGTATTATTTAAACCCACAGACAGACCCCTTCAGTACATTAATGTTAGTTATAAATACGTATAAACAATCTATACTACAATTTCAGTGTAACTTCATGTACTTCATTATCAACGTGATGCCGGTCGATCGTGTTCAGCCTGCTGTGTCATGTCACTGTTTTGGCCGATGCTCAGGATGCTTGCTCACGCCAACTGTGTGCGAGCACGAGAACGAGCAACAACGCTAACCGCTATTGTCTTAACGCCACCACAACTTTCTGGAAACTGCACACAGCACCTTTAAACCGGATTAACCGAGGGGCTGCATAAGAGGGGCTAGTATAAGAAAAATTAGGATTTCTTTTGTGTGAATCGTGCAAATGAGCATAATAGGTCGGCTTTAATCTGATCCAGTTATTGAATCTGCATAATGAGTAAAAAGTGTTGAGAAGCAAAAACATATTGCTCTGATTAGCTGTTGTGGTTTACACATGCAACTAAATGAATTCCAATCCACAAATTAGATTGAGATAGCGACTCATAAACCATGCAAGTTTCACACTTTAATTGGGCTGAGAACCAGAATTTCTAAACATTTCATTATTCCAAATAGGCCGTTTTATAATCGAGGCTCTCCTGCAAGAAAAAGCTTTTATATACTGAGAGTTAAGGTTAAGTTAGGCAACTAACATAAGATACATCGTAGGTAGGTCCTTTTGCTGCTATCAGACTATGATTTATGAACATCCAAGCAAATGTGATGAAATGTCAATAAAATTCATTAACTCATGACTTCTGGACATGAATTGACTTTGTGTCCGAAATCAAAACCGGGCTGTCAAACTTTTACAGGCCATGAGTTTCGAAAATTCACAAATGAAGGGAGGAATCCAATCAAATATACATTTATAAGACTGTAATGCAGTTAGTCTCTGTTGATTTGCCTTCCAAATGTATGGGTCTGCAGGGTTGCAATACTGGGAAGCACCATAAGTAGATGCCATTTTAAGTGCAATTCCCAACAGAAGGCATTTATTATTAAAGAACAAACTGTAATGTGTGTCTTAGTAATACATTAAAACATTTTAGACAAGAAATATAAATAATAAACTCTCACTTCACTTTACTTCAAAAGCGCTCGGGGAAGCAACGCGGTGACACAAATGAGAGCTGACCTGTCACCCGAGAATCAATAGCTTTAAAGGAACAGTTCGCCCTGAAACAGTGTTCTGCCATTACTTGCTCACCTCTAGTCTCAGCGTTAATACCCCTGCGTATAATTTGAGTGTTTGGCAGAAAGAGGATTGCACTGTGGAATCAAAGGTCCATTATTTACATCACTCCCTCCTATTTTTACTCTCTGATAACAACCTCAGTCTCACTCTACAGTAGTAAACAGAGCTTTTCTTCAAAACGCTCAGTTTACGCTGCTCAAGCTGTTTGGGGAAATTTGTGTTATTTTGAAAATATTGGTTACATTCATTGTAATGGACTCAAACGCACGATCAGAGTCTGACAGAGAGTTAAACAGTCTCTCGGATTCGGTACGCAGAATCAGTCCACGCAGACAAAACAGTCCAACAGGGAGTAGACAGAGGTGTAATTCAGAGCAAGCAAGAGGCCCAAGACACAAGGAAACCGTAATACTAGAACACAGAGAACAGGTCTTTCCACATATCATTTTCAGTTCCATACACATAGCCATCTAAGCACAAATTTCTTGAGACTCGAGAGTCACCTGTTGCACATCTTAAAAAACTTTGCTGTGCTCGAGAGCCCCTCCGCAGTCATAGCGGAGACCACAGTAATTACATCCAGGTCCATGTCATTAATCAGCCTGTCTACCTCCAGGCAAACTTGCAATTAGAGATTGTCAATCTTAAGAAACAGCATCAATCAAGGCAAGATGAAAGCCTGGTGGAAAAGCTAATTAGTGTTGGCAGTGGTAAGGGAACTGTGTGTTTGGGCTGTCTTGCACAATATTTCGTCAATGCACAGATATCATGGTCTGTTCATGAGAGGACAATCGTATCAGGCCTCTCCCCGCCTTCTGCGCAGCCTGGTCTTAGCTTGCTGCACCTTAACACCACCAGAGGCTGATCAAACAGGTGGTCTGGGACTGTGTGTGAAGCTCCAGAGAATATGGAGCTACTAAATCTTAATCTAAAGAGAGAGACCAAATCCTCTAGACAGTTCTGAGTATGTAGCTTGATTTAATATGTTGTTTTGTGTCTTCTATAGCATCACTTTTCCACATTTCCACCCCCAGAGAACATTACAAACACACTGACATTTACCGGTATGAATAATGCAAAATATGTGTCTTTAAGATGTCCTCATCAGGTGTCCTTGCCTGTATTGCTACAGACTTATAATAATAATAATAATAATAATAATACATTGCAAAATCTAAAATCAGAGGTTATATTAACTTGAATGCCAGTTAATTGTAGCTTTTGTCTATTAAGAAAGAATAAAGGCTAAATGATATGTGTTGCCAAATTGCAGGTGCATTGCTCAAAAACAATGACATGACTACCATGACATTAAATGCAAAAGACAGATGAACAGCACTTACAAACAGGAACAGTGGTAACAAGTTGAAACTAACCTACAGGGATAAGATAAAAACCAACAGAACATACTGTATGGGGTTGACACTGCTCATTGGCATGCGGCATAGGATTATCCCCCGTTGTAGCTGTGTTTGCAATAGTGATTATGTTTCTTCAAAGCTTAAAGTGATATTCTATAATGTTGTTACTGTCAACAAAAACAGACCTAAAATCAACAATGATTTCTGTAAAAAGTATCATCTTTGTAGCCAAACCCTACTATTTTCAGAAGAACTGTTTTGTCCTGGAAACAGTATATTTGCAACCCATTTTTAAAATCCCCCCTCCACTCAAAAATGTACTTCGCTTATTGTCACTTCACATAGATGTTTGAGCGTCACTGTGCAGAATGATGTATGTGCCGAGTTTGACAGCAGAGGGTTGTTTTTTTTAATTCGCCTTCTGAAGGAGGAACATTTTTCTGTGTTCGCCTTAAATCTGCGTACAACACGTGTATCTTGTAAGCCAATTGTGGTCCAATTTGCATTTTCTGTGAAGTGAAGAGACTTCTCGTGTCCAGTAGTTAAGACATAGACACATTTTTCTGAGAAAGAGAAGGAGTCGGGGTAATGAGGTCATTTTATTTTATTATACTTTAAAGACTTTGTTGTTTAGCAGGAACGAATGGGCTTTTGTCACAAACAGGGCAGCAAAGTCAAAGTATTGAGATGAGGACAAACACAATGTTGGTTTTGCTCTTTTCATGAGATTTGTTGGCAGTAAGAAAAATGTTGAATATTGCCAGCCTTATCACTTAAGTCCATTATTATGAAGGTTTTGTGTTTTTGTCCAATTCCTGTAATTCTTACTACCATAATAATACAATAACTTGAATTTACTTAAAAATAAATATCACATTCTTCGGGACTTACTCTACTTTGCACACAGAAAACAAATAAAGGGCTTGGCCTGTGAGACTATTCTGTTTTTACACACAGAGCCGGCCAGAGCTTCTTTCAGCTTTAAAGGTCTCATAAGCTCACATTTTCTGACCAGAGTTACTCCAGTTTGTGCGGAAACGCTTTTGCCTTCACAAGATTAGACTGAGCCCCCCCCCCCGCTCCCCCGTTCCATCAACATCTCTTCAATCAGCTGCTGCCCTCTCTGCTCAGCAGCTTGTTTCAGAACATGCTGACCCAGGAACGGGTAATAAGGCACAAACGGCCGATGGGTCACTACGGCGATCGAGCTGCGGGAGGTGAAAAGCCTCACGGTTTCTAACAACTTGTCCCCCTGATTGACCTGTGGCCAGTCTGTTATAATCTCTGAAAGCTGTGGCTCACTTCACGGCTCACCTGGCAGAGCAATACTCTTTCTCTTTCACTCTGCCCTCCGCTAATCCCTCTCTCTGTTTCCCCTTCCCCTCTAATCTCACTCCCCCCTCCCAGCCCCCTCCTTTTTCTCACTCTCACTCTCATCCTACACATCCATTCAATTCACCCCTGCAATTCAATTTCATTTGCTATATTAGCACAGGACAAGAAATGCTTATCTTGCCAAAACATGTATATGAGAAATAAATGGGAAAACATAAAACAACAGGCCATAAACATGAGTAAGGATTAAAGTTGGTAAGCGGTCAAATTTACTCGCAGCCAAAGTCAGTTTTGAAACAAAGGATTGATATTCATGAAGCCATATGTGCCACAAGAGCTTGATATTAGTCCCTTGGCTGCTATAAACAATGTTACTTTTTACATTCAGTGTTATCAAATACACAATCAATATGCAAATGATTTTGTTGGGGAGCAAATTCTGCCAAAAACTCAACATGCTGATCTAAGTGAAGTTTTATCTTGGAACGGGCCCCCTGTCTCTCCACAGAGACTGCCAGGCAGGCTTTTAATGCACTTTCGCCACCTCCACTCACACATCAGCGTGCACACAAACACACACACTGAGGGATCCGCACAATATGCTTCAAAGCCCCCCTAGCTGGCTTCCAAATGCCAAATGCCTAATAATTACAAACACAAACGCACTGACCCACACATAATAAAATGCAGCCACTTCCTCGCGTGTTTCACTGAAATCCTCCCACATTTAGTCGCTGACTCAAAACAAGCTAAGCATACATGTGTCAGACTGTGGGCATGCTCAAATCCACTTTTATGTTGAGTTTAATCTTTTATACTCCCTTATAATTATACTCTTATCATTTTTTTTGTTTTACTTTGTCTGCCTCTGCGCTTCTTCTCTGGCTCTTTGTCATCCCTCGTACACTCTTTACCCCGGGCCAAATCCCACCACCTGTTCGATCAGGGCCGGTCCCACCGTACTTGCAGTGTGTTGGCGCCCTTGGCCCGACGCCGCTGCAGATGGGAGGCGAGAGAGAGAGAGAGAGCGAGAGAGAAAGAGGAGGCATTACAGGTATGAGCTTTGAAATGTTAAGAAGCTCTGTTTATAGTGCAGCGCGGATGAAAGTGAGCCGCGAGGAGATGCGCAAGGCCAAGGGGGAGATGGGGGTGGTAGGAGGACGTGTGTATAGAAGGGGATGAGAGGATAAGAAGGGACTTGTTTCAACAGCCAACGTCTCAGCTACACTACTGCCAGTGTTACCTGGAAGGATTTACTCTCTCCTTCCGTTTGCCTCCTTCTTCCTATCTCTCTATCTCTATCACTCCTTTGATAAAGGATAAAAAAAATATCAAACAGGTTCACGTAGAGGTGAGAATGAGAGGTTCATGGCCATCCAAATGGCTATGTTCAGGACAAATCTATATTTCTCCAGATCTTTTGTATCTACAGTATGTGCATCATGTATCCGTGAGGAGAAAGAAGCAGAGCGCTGTAGCCTCCTTGTCTTTACTTACACTGCATTGCTACATTTTGTTAGCCTGCACTGCTCGATCTCCCCATGGGGATCATTAAAGTTTCATCTTACTGTACCTTATTAGGTATCCTCAATCACAAGGCAACAGTGGAAAAATCAATCCATAGTGATGTTTGGTGTATATATTTAATGAACCACAAGGTTAAGTATCAGTACACGTTGAAAGGTTTAACAGGGTCTTTCAAGGTTTCTTTTCGAAGCTTTTGGTATTTTTTATTTATTCAATATTTTCCATTCTAATTTTGTTAAGATGTTCCAAGCCGCAACACAAAGAATTCAAGTTGGGTATGAATGCAGAGTATTGGCCATGAAATGTATTTAAGTTCAACTGAATTTAAAGTACTTTAAACTGTTATTAAGAAATTCTGAATAAATCCCAACTCACCTGGTCCAGGCAGCTGGGCTGGGCCGGCACCATGACATCAAAGCACTGCTCAGGGAACACAGAAGGAGAGCTAGGGGGGAAATAAAAGCTTAACTGAAAAAAAAAGCCCAAAAGCGAGAAAAAGCAAGTTGTGTGTGAAGAACATGAATAATGGATAGCAAGTAGAAATCATGCTGATGAGAACAAATAACAGACTCCCAGAAAGAGCTGCATTAAACCACACAATATCACACAAACACACAATATCACACACACACACACAAGTAAAGAAGATCTTTTTGCGGGATATGGTGGCACATACACACACATTCATGTGCACCAAACGGTGGAACCATCTCCCGATGCGTTTGACAGTAATGAGGCAGAGGCAGAGTGCTAGATTTGAGGAGCAGAGCCTGCAAGTAACAGACAGGCAAGCAGAGCATGTCAAATCACCCTTATGTGGGACAAAATCATTATGTCAGCACGGACTAATCTGGCAGTCACAAACGGCAATTGGTCTTTTGGCAAAACAAGGGTCAGTGGCAGATGGGTAGAGGCTGGAACTGTGGAAGTAGCTGCTGGCCACACAAACACAGCGACTGAACCGCTAACCTAATTTACACCAGTTTCTCTTTGGCTCCCAAGGGCTTAACCTCAGTTCTAAGCCCAAGTAAATTTAGGCCAGGCCAGGGGAGACCATGGCTTCAACGCCTCTGGTCGCTGGAGGGTCGCTTGCAGCTGTCACAGTGTGCGCGTCAGGCGTTGAAAATGCACATGTTCTGCAGAACTCAAGAATATTGAAAGAATGCAAATGCAAAACAAACAAAAAAAACCTACAACTTTTGGTGCAGAGACAGAAATGGAGGCAAAGAAAACAGCCTAAAAGGACAATCCTGCACTAGTCGGAGGACTCTTTCCTTTGTCATAATCTTTTCAGTAATTTGACAACAAATGTAACAATTCTTTAAGCAAAATAATTTTCCTCATATCTCTCTGAATAAGTGAAGAAACACTTGCTGTCAAGCTGTGAAGACTGAAGAACGAATGAGAATAAGACAACTGCTCTGTAAAAACTGACATTTTCATGAGAAACGTGTCTTCTCAAGTTTTGGAAACTGTGATGACGTTTGACTAAACTGACTTTGGTTCCATAAAAACAAAATGCACATTTGCTGCCAAAAACTCAAGATCCCTTTAGTGGTTATTTATAATTATCTTATATTATATTTATAAGAAGTGCACAGTATACACACACATTTAGTTGTTTAATTTAGTTATTGTTAAATACCTTTGTATGCTAGTTGGAATTAATAAAGGACCAATTTAACAGTGAAATACATGGATAACTGAAATCAATAGATGTGTTAAAAAGGTGGATCTGCGTGACTGGGCTCAATTTTCAGTCTTAGAGAAGGATTAACACAAAATTGATTTTGAGTGGTAAAATACTTTTTCAAACTAAATTCTTTTGAGGACTTTTAAAGAGTTTAAGTTATGGAAATGAAGAAGAAAATGATCTCAGCTATGGTTAATCACTTCAAAAAAACTTGTTGTTGCAATATGCTGGGCTGTTTTATAATTACTTGATGATCCAAACTGCAAAGCAAGGAAGCAAAAAATAAACGAATCAACATGTGATACTTTTGCTTTGTACATGTTGTTTTTCTGTTATTTAGAAGAAGAAACTGAAATCGCACCCACCAATGTTCTTAAGTGAGTGGGGCCAAGCCCAGCCGTCTATACTGAATTACAAAAGTCATTCATTTAGTCCAACACTGCAGCCCTTGTTGATGATGAATGATGAAGACATTTTGCAATTACCGGTATGTTTCCCTCCAAACACAACTGTGTGAATTTAACTCAGTACATTTACTCAGTTGTGTACTGTTAGTACAATTATGAGGCACGTTCACTTCATTAAGAGTTTCAATTTCACGTTACCTCTCTAATTCTATAATATTGTGCTTCTAGCTCCAATACATTCGTTTGACAGCTAGTTACAAGTTCCAAAACATGACAAGTTTGTGAAATATGATGCGTTAAACTAGTTTACACAGTAGATTATTATAGATTCAACTACCCAACACATTGTGAACTAGTTAAACTTACCTCCACCATAACCAACTACAACTGAGAAATGCAGTTACGCATAAAGGCATCTGTAACAGCAATCAAATTATAAAATATATGAGAAGATAACTCTTACATGGGACATTTTGTAGTACTTTTTATCAACTCTTCTTTTTCTTACCACTAGGGGGCAGCGAAAACAAGTTGTTAGCACAACATTGACATATCATCACCTCTTAATGTTAAATGGCGAACAAACAACTGCTTATTTCCACATCCAGCAACATTATCATTCATTTGGCGTCATCTGGCCACCTGTCAAATGTAGGTCCAATATTCACTCTCTTTCAGCTCTGTTTTTGGTCTATACCAACTCTGGAGGAAAATATGTGACTAAATGCTCCACTAGCTGCTCGCCAGCTAGTCGCTAACTGTGTCTGTGTGCTGTTTCGTGTTGAGCAGGTATTGTACAGTGGGTTTTCAGAACTTTTTTGGGCTGAAAATAACAGACAACAACACTATAACACTATGAGAGCAGTGGGAGTGAACCACAACAGTAACATTGCGGGCCAGACAGCTAAACAAGCTCACATTATCATTTAAAAATATAAATAATGGCTGCTTTAAGTAACATTTTAACTCATAATGGAGTATTTTTACTACAAACCTCTTCCACTACTGCTTGCTTTAGGGACTTTCTGTTGTCTTATGCTGCATTCAGTTGTGTTAACAAAAAGAATCCTCAGCACCAGTTGTTTTGTGATGTTCACATAGCTAATAATTTGTCAACAAACACAACATAGATGTAATCTGAGTACAAAACCCATTGCCAGAATAAGCTGCTTTGCCTCTATAAAGTATAAGGTAATTGCTTATAGCTTTGGGCTTCATCTTTGCACCTGCTGATCTCTCACTTGTATTTCTGTTACACAAAGTCTGGACTCAAGATTAGGCAACAACATGTGGCACAGATGTTGTAATCTTAATCCGGTTGCAGTGATTGTGAAATTGATGTGTTAAAACGTCTATGGCTGCATGATGCCATCTGTATCTGTTACTTAGCTGGTTAATTGCATACAGAACATTACAGATAATGTTTTATAATGATAGAAATGATATATTTGGGAGTACTGTACAGTATATGGCCATAATAACTCTGCATCAGTCTATTCTGCCTAATTGAGACTAATGTGGAACCCAGAGATAACATCCCTAATGCTCTTGCACCATGTGATATTATACATTGATTTGCATACAAGACGGATTTGGAGTTGTGTTAATATAAAGATGGATTTTGTACTGCTGCTTTCTTTTACTGAATGCTCAGTAAAGAACAGACATCATATGCATCAAATGGTTTTCTGAGGTGCTTTACATTCTGCTGGAGTCACACAGGTAGCTACAATGGACTGAATGATGAAATCATACATCACACAGTCAACTTCCCCTCCTTGGCAGCCATAGGACAATCTTTCCCACACCCTAAAAACATGAGAAAAATCGTTACATAACAGTGAAGTTGAGATCTAACAGGGAAGGAGGGGGGGAATCCTCAATATTTAACACCTCTCATCCTACATTCACTTTGACTCAGACCGAGGAATAACCTTCTGATCTCCGCCATCAAAGCTCACTCAGACAGTCACCTCACATCTCCCTCTATCCCCGAGTCTAATCGGCACTGATTGGCTTATGAAAACCCTAATCATTGAAAATTACTTTTAATGTGATGCCGGTATGTGTGGGTTCTGAATAACTTTGAAATGACGATTGAGTGCAGGAGGTTTTTTCTATGCCTACTTGATTTGAAGTAGCTGTGCGCAGTCGCTCTATATAGATGTGGTTTTGAAAGCTAATGAGACAGAGCAGACTCCTCTCCTCTACAGGAAAGGGGGCAGCCAAATCCCTAAAGAAAGAAAACACCACAATATTCCTATTATACCCTGACAGGGACATAGCAAGCCTGTGGACTGTGTATGGTAGTTCAAATGAGACTTATACTATGCCTGTGTTAGTGATAGTGAGTTAGTGATCTCATCCTTTTTCAGTTTCATCTCCTATTCGTATTAAACACTGTCATCAGATGGCCACTGATAAAGCATCCATGCAGGTATTTCATCATGCTTAATATTTTTAGTCAACCTAAAAGTCAGTACTGATTGAAGGGCAGTTTATTAAGGCACATTATTTGTCAACAATTACAGCTTCTCCTATGAAGACATCATTTATAATATCTCAGCTGTGTTTTACTATATTGTTATTCATTTCCATTTATACAGATGACTCTATGGATGACAAAACTTCAGTCGGTCAGTTGGTTGGTCCACAATGGTCTAGACTGGAATATCTCAACAACTATTAAATGGTATGCCATGAACTTTTGTACAGATGTTCACGGTCCCCAGAGGATGAATCGTACTGACTTTGGTGATTCCCATGCTTTTCTTCTAGAGCCACCATGAGGTTGACATTTGTTGTTTTGAGTAAAATGCCTTACATAACTTCTGGATGGATCACCATTGGAATTTGGTATTGATATTCATGGTTCCCAGAGGAGGATCTTTATGACATTGATGATTCTTCCAACTTTTCATCTAGTGCCACCAGCAGGTCAGAGTTTTCACATATCCAACTAAATATCTTTTTACATGGATTAGCACTTTTTGTCAGACATTCATCGTTCACAGAAGATGAATCCTAAGGGATTTGGTGATTTCCTGACTTTTTCCTCTAGTGCCGCCATGAGGTTGACATTTGTGGTTTCGACTATTTTGACAACTATTGGATGGTTTGTCATGAAAATTGGTTCAGACATTTATCTCGCCCTCAGGATGAATTGTAATGACTTTGGTGACCCTCTACATCAAATCCGGCATCTGGTCATAATTTCAGTTTGTCCAACACTTTGTTTTATGACCAAATATTTGAAAAAGTAATGACATGAAAATTGTCACTGTGAACGTGTTAGCAGGCTAATTTTTGCTCAAACACAGCTGTGCCTAACTACAACCTCACAGAGCCGCTAGCGTGGCTGTAGACACTTTGTCTTGTTTACAGTTTTATATCCTATTTCTTTAATATTGCTATAGGACAGCCGCTTATAATGCATCCCTGGTACTCAATTCTGATCTTACGACCTTCTCTTGCATGGTGGCATTTTAATGTTTTATGGTGTCATGTAATATAGATAATATTCTTTGCGCCATAAGTTAACAGTGACTATACTTTTCATTTTGATCTCTGGTAGAACCACTTCAGTATTGCTGCTCCCATATACCGGGTGAGTGTATAGTGACCTGACCCTTCATTATGGTATTTTGATCTCCTATGACACCACTCACCTACTGCTGCTTAGATAGTGCCACTTCCCAAATTAATTATCACATTTATTAATTATTTTCACGACTAAACCTTCCACCAGTCCAGTATTGTTGGCAGTTATTTAACACAGTATATTTAGTGGAAAACCGTTGCTCAGTTAAAAACAAAAGACAAATGCACAAAATGACAGGGCAGGAGGTGCAAGAAACAGATGGCTGTTCCCTCTGCATAAGTAAATTGACCATAAATTCAATTCCTTTATCCAGTATATGAGTGTGTGTGTATGTGTGAGAGGGGAAATATACCTCTGTGCTCATCTTATAGCTTGTATGCAGCTGAGACATAATTGTTTGGCACAGTCTCATTGAATCAAGACAAATTGAATGTTTCTTTATCACATCACTGCCAATAAAGCTAATGCTGAATGATTTCTGTTTAACTATTGGCACTTATTTGCTCGTGCGCATTGTAGTGTATAGGATACTGGAGGCTATTGGTTTCCCTCTTGTCACTCCAACATATTTGAATTGAATGGTGATTGATAGAGCGAGGAGAATAGGCAAGGCGAGAGAGAGAGAGAGAGAGAGAGAGAGAGAGAGAGAGAGAGAGGGGGGTGGTTGAGCCTATCCGGAGGCAGGAGCAACTAGCGAACAAGCCTCAGCAGTTGCACTTGCCAAAGCGGCTCCACTTAGCCAGCAGGCTGCACACTTAAGATTCACCGTTCATATTTGACATCCCAATTTTGAAGACATTTTTTTTTTTTGGGGGGGGGGTGGGGGGAGCCACAGTCTCTCGCGCTGTCTGCGGTGTGTTGGACACGCGGCTGGGAATGGGGATTTTCTTCAACGTAACTTAACGGCGGCAGTAGTTGTCGGACCGGCGTTTTCGGCGCCTCCTCGCAGCGGATTTACAAAGCCTCCCCGGAGCACTGCGATGAGACCCAGCACCCCGGACAGAGCCTGAGCGTCTCAGCACCCCGGACAGAGACCGAGCGTCTCAGCACCCCGGACAGAGACCGAGCGTCCAGCGGAGGTAAGCCGGCGGAGTTGAGCAGAACCCTTTTTTTTTTTTGCTTGTGTCTTCATGTTGGAAACAGCAGGCTACAAGAAGGGGGGTGGGGGGTGGGGGTCACTCAACATCACCACGATGTGTTGAACGTGCTACGACGCTCAAAGCTGCTCCGGAGACGGGGTGAATACGCAAGCCATTACAAATGGGAAATAGTCGAGGTCGGGGTTAATTCATTTGAGTTTTTTTTTTTTTGCTCAGTTCGGACTTGTTTCTGAGCCTGTGAGTTTAAAGGCACATTTTCATCAGTGCTGCCACTTTCTGCAGGTCGAGTTTGTTACTCCTCCCGGCGTCAAACCGGCACACCGGCGTCTCTGCTGCCCACTAATAGTGCATTCCTGTGGTGTGGCGCGACCAGAGGTGAAGTAACGCGCGCACACTGTGGGTATTCTCCGTGTCGTCGGTGCCACGGTTCGGCGGCGTAGCCCACAGCGAGCTCGTGCTCGCTCCCCCCGTCAGTTTCGTTTAAAGGCAGCTGTTTATTTTGAAGAGTCGGCGCGTGCCCAGGCAGCGGCGGCGGCTCGTGCCTCCGGTCTGCGCGGATAATCAGCACATCCATGTTCCGAGGGTCCCACCACACACACACGCACACACACACACACACACATATGCTCACACCACCCCCACGGCACGCA
>JAVQJL010004490.1:0-22547 GCA_036024295.1 Nannoperca obscura
ATATATATATATATATATATATATATATATATATATATATATATAAAAGCTGTGGAACAAATAAGTGCAGGGATTGTTTTGAACTTTAGAGTCTTGAAAGTGATCAAGAATGACTGTCACAACAGTGTCGCAGACATTGGACATGTATTTCCTCTAATTCTGCACTGATGTCTCCAAGTCACATCAAATGTAAATCATCATTAGTTGAGAATAAAATAAAACAAAATAAAAATGTAATGTACAGCATAGCTCAACATCAGAGGGGCTGTAGTCACAATTGTAGATGTAAATGTTGGTTCAGACCTTCTCACACTGCCAGCAATAATATTTTCCCAACATTTTTCATTGGCCTTAAAGTAGCAAAACATTTAAAATATTGAGTCTACAGAAGAGTATATATCCATGCTAGCAGCTGCTAATGTAAGCATGCTCACAATGGCAATGCTTACGTGCCGATGTTTAGCAGTGCCATCTTAATGTAGCGTGTAAGCATGCTAACATTAGCACTAAACACAACATAGAATAAATGTGACCATGTGATGATGCTAGAATCAGAGGATCACCAAAGCTCTTAAAATTAATTATGAGGACTACATAAATAAATATGTATAATACATAAGTAGATTTTGAGATATGAGATAAGTGGAAACATTTACCTGCTGGTGGCGCTAGATGAAAAGTTACAGAATCACCAAACTCAGTAGGCTTCATCCTCTGGGGACCATGAAACTCTGTACAAATGTTCAACCTGTAGTTGTGGAGATATTTAAGTCTGGACTACATTAACTTCTTGGTATGTTTAAGTAAATAATATGGACATGAACCCAGTGTCCTCAGTGGTAGCTGCAGCCCTCTATATCCCTTAATGTACTACTTTAAACCAACAATAAGCTTCAGTATCATAATATTACCCCCTTGTCATTGGTTTGCTCTATATTTATCCATCTCTGATGCAAGGATGTAAATATTTGTGCAGTTTATTAAAAAATAAGACATTTCAGGGAAAGCCAAGCAGGGACATGTAGCTGTAGCGTCACCATTGCCTTTCACCGTGTGCACTCCCTCGCTGTCGGCTTCATCACGGCACAAGTGGCAGACACAACATCAGCATGCACCCAGCACACAGGCAGGGAGCAGTCACTGTCACCCCCGAAATCTGTCAAAACAACAACCATCTTCAAAACAAGTCAGTCATACTTACGGATAACTTCGGAAAGAATAAACAGCCCTGATTGTTTTTTCCTGAAATATTTATAGCCGGTGCAGCTCGAGCAGTGAGTTCTGCAGTGCTTCCTGACAGATCCTTACTATTTCCATGTCTGTCAACACTACAGAGTGTGAAAGAGACTGCTGCTGTCATCTGCATCAATGCCAGCGTGCTCTCCCATGAGACCCAATGTGAGCCTTTCACGCTAATAAAGATTTTCCGAGGGCAAATATGATAAACTGAGGAGTGTAGGTACAGTAAGTGGGAAATGCTTGTGCACTCCGAGCGAGACAAATTCCCCAAAATGACATTCAGACTGATCTTGCAGGGGATGCTGCCGTAATACACTGTGAAATTGATTTCATGAAGTGAATCATCATCTAATCTCATCTACCAAAACAAGGTGGCTTGTCCCATGGAGAAAAAAAACATCTAGACAAAAACAAACCACAAAGTGTGCCATCCCGTTTCTGCTAATATCACAAAGCTCTATTAGAGATATTGCAGGAACCAGTACCAACGTTTGAGTTATTTTTCCAATTCAGATATGTAGTGGATTATTCTGAAAACCTCTTGATAGTTGAATGAAAAATGTAGGCATGACAGCTCAAAGAACAGTTATTCTTTGTTCCTTTTTGAGTGATTTATGAGTCACAAACATCCAAATAAAAGTTCCAACGATTAAAAACATGTGCCTCTTCTAGGAGCTGTTTGTAATCACAACATGTTCATTTCTTGAATAGCAATCTGAATCACAGAGTGACTAAAGCTGGCATCGTGAATGTCTAATCAAATCGGCCAGTGACATGCCTGTAGAGTATTTTCTCCTATGAGCTGAGTGACTCACTCACTGCCATCAAACACACTCAAGAACTGTGAAAGAAATAAGGCCATTCGGAGTATTTCAAAGTCCAAATATAGTAAAAAAAAACTAACTTTGTAGGGCTTTTGATGGTCTGAGAACTTGAAACTTCATATCAGTGCAGGGGAACACTGATCACTATTACATGAGACCTGCCTGACCCAGCTGTCGGGAGGCGATGACGCTGATCTCAGTACACTGTGTGCTCCGCTGCTTGTGTTTATTCAGTTGTTCCATAGCTTCGTAGTTCTTTGTTTGCCACGTTGGAACAGGGGGAAGGAGGTGTTTGAACTTAGGTTGGTCAGGTTGACGCACCCACAAGCATCCACCTACCTGCTGACATCCTAAATAAACTCTTGGAGATAATGGAGAATTTCTTTAGTTGTTGTTTTTGGCAACTTCCTTTGTGAAATGGAGGTCTCCTTGATATCTGAGACCCAATCTGAGTCTAGCAGGGTTCAAATGACAGCATATGTAGTCTTATCGAGTTGGGTAGGGTTACGTTGTACTGCTGCAGGTCCTGGGTCTGTCTGTCCATGTATGTCTGCTACCTGATGGGATACAAGCAGACTGGCTATCAGCTCTGATCATGTGTCATTGTCACAGCGGGAACATGTTTTTTGAGGTGAGATGGAAGGTGTGAAGTGCAGGAAAAACATGTATTCCTACTCTTTCCTGTTGATGTCCAGTGATGCTGCTGCCAGCGTTGAGGTTCTCTCTCTTTGAGGTATTTGGGGGGGTTTACAACTGTTTGAATCAAGTCTAATTATCCTCAGGGACTTGAGGACAGTCAGGTGAGTAACACAACCTTTCAAATTGTGTCCCTTTAAAAAAATGATGTAAACATAAATACAAGCAGGAGCAGTCAGATGAGATGTGTCGTCAACAAACCTCCAGTTTTACCACTTATTTGGAAGAAAAAACCAAGGCAAACAATTACACAATGAAAATCTGATGTCACGCTAACTTGCCAGTGTATTTTCTTGTAATTTCATGTTGTATGGTGATTGGTTGGTTTGTAAACATGGCTTATTTGGCCCTAAATTTGTGACACAGTGAGAATTTTGACGCACATCTAAAACCTGTTTTTAAATGACAGTCAAAGATCTGGATCAGCCCAGAGGGTTTGCTCACTTCCAAATAAGTGGTTCAGATAATTTGACACAAGAGCAGACCACTCGTTTTTTGCCCTGTTGCCCTCGTCTTTTCTTCGATCCCGGTAATTAACTTGGTGAGTAACTTTTTTTTTAAGTTATAGGAATGATAGTCAAAAAGATACAAAAGGTTGTAAAAAAAACTTCCAAGAATGTTAAAAAAAAAAAAAGCTTAGTGAGTTCAGTTTTGCCACATCCGTGATATAGTGAAGCCTGTTCCTCTATGTTTAAATTAAAATGAACTGAAAACTAAATCCTGTCAATGTATCGGTGATGGCTCTCTGACAACAATAGCTCATTTCAAGAGATTAGACATTGAGACAAACAGTTCCACATAATTGGCACTAAAAAGCCCTCCAGACAGGCCCTGTTCTTCCGATATGGGTTTAATTGTCCAGAATATGATTGCTAAGTGAGAGATCCCTCACTTATCAAATTAACAGCTTTGAAAAGTGGGACAGTGGAGTACTTAGCGCTTATTAAAGTGGAATGGGTCATGCCAATGGTAAGCTGTTTATCTCCTGAAGGAGAGCACGGAGGAAGGAAGGAGGAACGCCTCACAGAGAAAGTGACAGAAATAAAAAGAGTTCTTCCTCCACAATCCAACCTCTCATTAAGATATGATTGGAGAGCCGGAGAGTGCCATTATAATACAAAATGGGAGTTTGATGGCAAAATAATATGAAATTTCTATGTGTAGGGGAGGAACAGGGCTCGTGATAAACACAGACACACACTGAGATGCATGTAATTGGATAGACCCACACATATTTCTTGAATAAAGGCTCCCTATTTCCTCATTTTTTATTCATGAGAGTAAAGGTAGTGTATGGCCACACATGAGCTATCACATTTCTCACTGCTCATTTATTGCTCTCCTGTGTGAGCCTGGCTGGGTCCAGATAACAGTGAAACCGCCTGGAGGGCGGACACAACACCCCCAAAGAGTAATACAGGCCGTCATAACACCCAGCAAGAAACATGGTAATGCAGGTAAACTCAAAACCTCTTATCAAAATGCCATACACCTTTCAGTGAGTGAGCAGTGTGGACTGGCTGCCAGCTGGCCTGATAACGGCCGAGACATCTCAGGTCCAAGTGTGCAATTTTTAGCAATGCTGCTGGAAAAAGTGAAGATATGTGCCGTTTAGTGCATTGATTTTCAATAAAAAAAATCTATCATGACAGGAACCTGAAGTTGTTATTCAGAAAAATATTTCCCCAGTGGCTCATGCTCTTCTTATTTAAATGGCTGGTCCTACCGCAGGCCACAAGTTATGCCCCAAAACAGCTACACATACAGAAACTTTATACCAGAAATGCTACAATATGTTTTAGTCTATAGAACAAAAATCTTCTCTTTCGTACCTCAGATTCTCTAAAAATGTTTCTCATTGTTCACGTTGCCTCGAGGTCACAGTAGAGAGGCACTTGATTTGACCAGAGGGTCTTTTGTACCAACTAGAGGGGCACTAATGGTGACCAGAGGGGCATTAGGCTGCCCACATGCCTCTATGGTGTGACATCAGGGCCAAACTGAAGTTTCTAAAAATGGGACGCACTCAATACGCAATAAGGGCACAGGCGGTCAGGTTTTTGCTTGACAGTGCAATTTCCATATTTTCACACTTAACAGACTTCAGACCCCTGAAGGTAATCACAGATCAAAATGCTCCGGCATTAGCACCGACAACACTTCCTGTTTGACCAGCTTACAGGGAGGAGGACTCCTATTTGACCTTGAGAAGCGGCTTGCAAATATGTTTCAAATAATATTTCTTGTAATACATTTGAATTGTCTCACCCCTGCGTGCTCTGGCAATGATTTAAGAGAGCCACTAATCTCTTTCTAATATTAGAAACATATGCTAAGAGAGATAACTGTTCGGCAGGGTGGTCATTTGGTATCTGTAATGCTCAGGGCAAATGTTGCCCAGTGGGTTGTCCCAGAGTCATCTATCTTAGAGGAATTCTGCCTCTGAAGTTGTTGCAGACCCCTCAGTGTCACAACTTTAATGGATACAAGGATTTGGTTTCTACTTGCCCAGTCCGATTTGGGTGCAAAGCGTCAGCTGTGAGGCAGGAAGTGTAAACCAGATAGTGACAGTTTCTATCTTCCTGCAGTGAATCTTTTCCTCACTTTCCTCACAAACTTCAAACACCTCAAAATACTGTGTGAAAAGGCCTCAAGTCTGCAGGCCTACAGCAAATAATCCCTTGTATGTTGATCTAACATGGGAGTACTTTCTGTGAGTTTACCAATCTTAAGCATTTGTAAGTAAAGATGTGATAGAAGTGGCATCTTAATAACAGGTAATAACATGTATAGTATGTTTCCTCTTAGACAATAGCCGATCTTAATCTGGTAGTTGTGTTGCAGGTGATGACTAAAAGACAGATTTTAAACAAAGGCAGAGCAGGTTGAGTTAGAGGGCACTAAAACTAACTAACAGTTAAGTTAAGTTGCATGAATGCAGTTCAAAAAGACAAAGAAATCTGTTACACCTATGCAAGAGGCTGGTTAAAGACACAGGTAACAGGTATATAAGAAGAAAAAAAAGGCAGAGGAAGTACAGCAGCATTGATTTTATGGCAAATGAGAGCAGGAAAGTGGCCAGTATATGTACTCTGGGACTTAATATGAGAATTGGGGACAGGTGTGCAGGGAGGAGCAAGCTCAGGTGTCTGGATGAAGGGTGGGAAAGTCTGAGGGCATCTGGTGGACAGGTGAGGAATGACAAGGGCTGGAAAGTTCCTTTATAAACAGGCCTATGGGAAGTGGAAGTGTCTGAAGCTGAGGATGGAGTCAGGGCGGGTGTTGTTTTTATGTTTACACCCTTCTACCAAAACCATTGAGGTTTGTTTCCTGAAAAGAAAACAGAGGTGTTATAGTAAGAATCAGTATTTTAATGGAGTGCCTAAGTTAATGTCATTAGACACAGAAAATGATGTGGCATTGGGAGCATAAGTACCTCTTTGTCACAAATTTGCCGAAAGCTTTTAATTCATGAAGGTTTTGCTGCAGGAGTAGCTATCACGCTGTATGGATATGAGTTTGCTGGCCACAGATATGAGTAAGATAAAAGGCTGAGGTGACGCGATTATCTATGCAGCAGCTCACAGGTTCAAAAAATTATTATCTGAGTGAACACGGAAATTAACCTGGAAGGTTTTTTTTTTTCTTCTCTTTTTAGGTGCATCTGGTTCGTTAGTTGTCCCTCCCCACTTTGTCAAACAGCCGGTTTAGGGATCGAGTGAATCAGCCGCATATTGGAAAGACAAGATTAACGTACCAGAATGTTTCTCCCACAGAGACTGTGGTGAAAGGTGTTTCTTTGGTCACATGAGTCAAGATTTAGTTTACTTTAAACTGTCAGGTTATATTTCTTTTCTGAAAACTCACATTTGCTATTAATGTTCCAGCAAATACATTGAAACATTGAATACTGTTCTTGAAGCTCACGGCTCACTTTTATTGTCAATAATTTTAGAAAAGTCATCACTCTATATTCTTCTTCAGATCACGTGTGACAATCAGCTCTTGGTGTGTCTTGGTCTACAGAGACCACATTTCAGTAGGAGCAGGGGGAATTATATTCACAGTGTAAGGGAGGCGGGAACACTGTCAGAGGCAAAAAACTAATCTGACATGTCCCAGAGGCTGCATCGATTATCTTCTATTATGTCACAGTACACCGGATAAAATGTTCAATTGTCATTTTGTACATAAATGTTCTCCTGTCTATTGCATTTTGGCCATTATAGAGGTCATATTGTGTATATGTCTTATCATGGCATATAAAGGCCAAAAAGCTTTTTGTTACTGGAAAGTATGTGTTAAATGAATAAAAGAAACCTCCCATGTTTTGTAGATTTTCAGATCATCCTTGTGTAATTTGATTTGGGCAACACAGTGTGTGTTGACCAACCTAATATTACACAAAACATAAAATATAGAGATTCTGTAGCAATGAAGCAAGCCTTCACATACAAAGAGGTTTTACTTTAAAGATAATGTCAATGTTTAATTGAAAACAAGTTGTTGGAGTTGCCATATGGCAAGGCACTCAAATAGAAAGTATGTATTTATTTAACTTTGAATAAAATGGAGATCAAAAATCAATCAGTTTAAATGTCACATAACACCTCAACCATCTGCCTTCGCTTGCTGCCTTCTGGCTGTATAAACACATTAGTTGCAGAGTGAGAACACTGAATCAAACAACTTAAAGAAAAGTAAGGATAGATTTAAACTGGGAAAATTAGGAAAAGTGTATATAATATGATTTTTGACATTATCCATTTACCAATTTAGATTCTCCTGGCAAAGGTCACTTCCACCGGCTTTGTAATCTCAGGTACGTTTTCTTCCCAGGTGCAGTTCGAATCTTAGCTGTCATCTAAGATTACTTAGTTTAGTGCTGCTAATGTTTAGGGAGCAGCACACAAATTTGATGTTGTTGTCATGTGGCTCACTGCCAGCATTAAATGACACCTGCACAATATCAGCTCTCAACGGCTGTTCCCCACTGTTTGTTTGTTTTTTGCCTCCATCTGACCATTTACTGTTTCATAGAGACAAGAAAGAGGAGGCAGATTGGATGGGGGAGGTGTGACAGATTTATATCATTCATGACATGTTGTAGTATGTCGACCATATCACCAGGCAGAATGTAGATGCAAAATCCTGGTTTACCTTTCAATTCAATTCAGATTCATTTATATAGTGCCATATCATAACAAAGTTATCTCAGGGCACTTTTTCGTATAGAGCAGGTCAAGACCAACTCTTATATTTAGAAAGACCCAAGAGTCCCACCCTGAACAAGCACTGGGTGACAGTGGTAAGGAAAATCTCCCTTTTAACAGGTTGAAACCCCGATCAGAATCAGAAATCTGCCTCGACCGGTTGGGTTGAAAGGGACAGGGAGTTAAAGCTAACAATTACAGGAAGAAGTTGAATTAGTAACAATCAATCCTTAATGGGATATGAGTGCTTACAGATGGAGAGGGAGAGGAGCTCAGTGCATCCTAAGAAGTCTCTCGGCAGTCTAGGCATAAAGTTAGTTGGCCCAAGCACAGAACCTTGTGGAACTCCTTGACTAACTTTGGCATGCATAGAGGATTCATTGTTAACATGTACAAACTGATATCTGGATATCTGGATTTAAACCAGCTTAATGAGGTGCCTATAATGCCAATTAAATGTTGTAGTCTCTGTAATAGAATGTGATGGTCAATTGTCAAAGTCCTTTGTCTGATGCAATTAGAAGGTAATTTGTAACTTTCCCCAGTGCTGTCTCTGTGCCGTGATGCAGTCTGAATCCTGACTGATATTCCTCAAATAGCTTATTGTTGTGTAGAAAGTCACACAACTGATTGGCAACTGCTTTCTCAAGAATCTTAGAGAGAAAAGGAGGGTTAGAAAAAAGAACAGTTTACCTAACTACGTTTCCACGCCACTTCATATAAAAAGGTTTGCTCTGGGAAAGCCAGACAGGCCCCGAGGGCAGTCAGTCGGGGGCAAATGAGGGAGTGTCTCAGTGTCTGCACTTCCAATTGAGCTGGCATCACTTTCCGATCGAATGACTTTCAAGACAGCCTTTTGCGGCAGCTTCCGAATATCCATGAGACAGCAGAGCTGCCCATCAAAATCATACCGGAGAGAGAAATCAAAGTCAAGTCTTGGCCCAAGCTTGGCTCTCATTAGGTTGAATAGCATCACCCACTGACCGAGAGCATGCTGTCAGCATCATGTTCAAGGCCACAGTATGTCTTTCACTATGTGCACTCGGAACATGAATATCTGGGGTGTGACCGTCTTCTGAGACAACAAAATAACCATGAAGAAATTATTCATTTTAATTACATTTGGTACTAATGTAAAATGAGATTTAATTTTGTGAAGTTTTATTTTAGAGATTACTAAACTGACATCACAGATGTAATTATTGGATTAATTAATGGTAACCACATATGTATGTATGTTGTATGCTACTCGGGAACTACATAATATGGTGCACCTTGCCTGTGATGTTAGTGATGGTTAAGAGTGGTAGAGTGATTTGATGTAAGCGAGATGATTTATCAAGTTTGGTTGTGTGGGTTTGGTGGTCCGAATGTTAAGGCGGTCTTGAATAAAAGTGGGAATAAAAAGTCTAACAAGGACAAGAGGTGAATGAGCATTGCTATTGTGATTGCTTATGTTAGCAATTTGCACTGCTGTGGTCTGAGCCATTAGCATAACTGTATACAGAAACAATAGCGACCTGCCGTTTGTCTTCATGTTTCTGGCCTGGATAAGCTTCTTACCATATGTTTTGTGCTTGTATTTGTAATGTATTTGCATATATTGTATTTAAATATCCTACTGCTAATCCTAAACCAAATACTTCTGTGTACACAAAATCAGAAGTGGGTACATATGTTCATGCATGTTTTGTAGTTAGAGATGTATGCTACTGCTGTAAAATGTGATTATTTTTCAGCTGTCAAGTGCAAGCAATCTTCTAACAAATATACTACATTGGAAGATTTTAGAATTACAATATGTCTACATTTCTGTCTCTAACATGGGAAAGAAGATTAGTCTGCACTGTCTGTTGCAGTCGTCATGGAAGATAAGTGTAGCAGTATGGAGGAAGTTCACAAAAGTTAACAATAGCATACAGTTATATAACCCTGTAACCATTCAGACTTAAATCTTAACCTTAGTGTCCAAGGATCTTCAGCTTTTTTTCCACGTAAAAGGCCTGAATATTCAATTCTTCAACGACACATGCCATTCAGTAGCAGTTTCATAACACCATTGTGTTGCTTTCAAAGATCCTAAAGAAATCCATCACAGCCTTCACTGGAACTTGTGCAGCTCAGTAATGATGTTTCTTACTACACTACACACTAGACTACAGAACATAGTTTTTTGGAAAAGTTCCAGTTATCCACCATCAATAGAGACCTGGGGGAAACTGTGCAGTGGATGATGCTTTCATCCCACCTTTAAGCAGTGGTGTTCAGTGATTGGCCTAGAAGGGAACGATGATGTACCTTACTGACCAGTTTTCTTGACCTCATGACTCAATGAGGAGTCTGTAACGGTATAGGGAGTTTGGAAGAGACAAACACGATGCTAAGAGAATTCAAATCAATTTTCATGAGGTAAAGTAAATGACTTGGACTTGATCAAAACACATTTCAAACGATCAGACTAAGATTCTATATTGTACTATATATACTATAAATATTGCCTAATTAAGTAATAAAGTAAATTAACTGAGGAAGTTGTACTACATTTGAGTTTTTAAAACAGCATATGCATACACAAAAACATACAACAGAGGTCAACATTTGATATTTACTTAATACTTATCTTACACTACCATGATTGCATGGTTCTAGTTGTAATCACACCTCTAATGTTGGTGCCTGAGCTACAAATGAACAGATATATAAACTAAACTAAACACAGCCGGGAATCGTGAGCGGCAAAAGCTGCTTTGATTACAAGAACAAATAAACAAATTACAAACAAACAGGAAAAGAAATAGCTTTTTATTATCTTCTCCCTGATGAAAGATGAAATTCATTGGGGTTTTCAAACTTCATATTCATATATCAGCAGTACAAGGTTGTTTTTTAAAAATCTGAATTGATGTGTTAGATATCTTGAAAATTTCATCTTTTTGGATAAATGAAAGGGAATGAGATATTAAATTATCAACAAGCTCCACAGACAGGGGACCGTACGTCTGTATTAGTGCTTTATAGTCTCCTAACATTTGCAGTTACTCAGACATAAATAGAAGGACGTGTTCTTCTGTTGGGACCGCTCGTCCCTTCAGGGAGCAGCCAGGTAAGAGTATAGAACATGACAGCCAATCACATGATGACAGGCCAGAACATAAATCTCTTGAAGCCCTTCACTGACTTATATTTATATCTGCTGCTGACCTATAAAACCAGTGGCTATGTATCTCTTGAGACATTTAACTCGACTTGAACGTTACTTGATGTTTTGTATAGTATATTGAATATTTCACATTAAACAGCACAGCATATTACTTTAAAAGATTGCACAGACTTTTGGCATGCCAATTTAGCCCATTTATATCAAAATCTGATGATCAAAGTTGATCTGCATCATTTAACGTCACGGAAAGTCCTTTTAGTAATCCATCCCTGCATATATAGTATCAGATTTTTTTCAGATGCCATCAGTGAAATCCTTTATGAACAAACAGCACAAATATTTTCTAATTGTCAATAAATCCATGAAAAGACGACAATGAATTCATCCTACTGGACAAGTGTTGTCTGTGTAGCCAGAGGTTGACACAGTATATTCCACTGTGCCATAGACCTCCATTGTTTTACAACAAGAGTCTCCAGCCATGCCAGTGGCTCGTTGGTGTACATCAGCATGCTAACAGGCAATGTTTACCATGTTAACCATCTTAGTTTAGCCTGTTGGTGTGATACCATTAGCTAGTTAGAACAAAACACAAAGATAGGAATGTCGTACATTTTGTAGTTATTTGGTCAAAGTTCTGGTCAAATTAAACAAAAACAAAATTATCCTATATTTGTTTACATATTTCACTCAAAACCACAAAAGTCAACCTCATGGTGGCGCTACAGGAAAAGTCAGTGGATCAGTAAAGTCATTCAAATTCATTGTCTGGGAACCATTAATAATTACACCTTTAGTAGGATACCAATGGGCTTAGGAAGTCGGAACATACCGAGCAACAGACTCATGGAATTTGTTGATTGTGTCATATAAATAATTTTTTTATATATCGCCAGCTTCATCCTTTACGATACAGTATGTTATGACAAAGCATCGGCCTTCCCAGTCGACAGACTTTCTGACTCTTTTGGACTCCAAGATGATTCTGGTGCAATTTGGGCCATATTCCCAACTAACAGTGTGGTTTGTTTATTCTGCTTATTGCTGCGTAAACCCACATATACAGTATGCAGACTGCTGCAAATAATCTACAATTCATTATCTAATGCTTGTGTAATACTGCACTTAAACACATTATGGTATTAAAGTCTTCATTCTCCTAGAATTAGTCGGCAGGCCAAGAATATTATGCAGTAGATAGAGGCACTTTCTAATGATATGATAATTAATCCTCCAGGAGTTTATAATTGAATTTCCTTAATTTCTAATAATAATAGATAAATCCTCCTTTGTCAGGTACTAGCAATTTATCACACCTTATCATTGGTAATTTCACAAAAACACTCTCACCTGTTGATTAAGTGTGTGCCTACTGTAACACGTGCATTTATCAGTCTACACATTTAATTGGTTTATTTTGACAGCACTGAGGCAACATGAGTTTGTTCATTTAATATGTAACCTATAAGCTACATATATTATGGAAAGCCTTGAGATTTAACTGCACCGAGGCTTCGTTTGAATTTAGAACCACAAGTTGCTTCAAATGCTTGTTCACAGCAGGATATAAGAAGTCATCCTCGCTGTTACCTGCTCACTCAATGGGCTGAGAAAAAAAGACACCTTTAGCTAAATAATATGAGCACAGAAGCTCGGTGACAGGTGACACGTGGAGGGGCTCCGCTTTGGTCTCAAAGCTTTGATTTTTGCTCCACAGAGACACTTTTTAGATGTACACTTCCAGACTGTAACCTTCAGTGGACGTAGTGAGCGGTATCATCTCCTTCTCCGAGCCAGACTCATTACTGTCAGACTCCCTTTGACTTCTTTTTAATGTACAGACAGGTGAAATCCCAGCTCTCGTTTTTCATTTATTCATCATTGTTGTATATACCTTTGCCTTAAAGTGTCTCATCGAAACTATGAATCCTCTTGAAGCCTTAAAATAATATATGCCTCTGCTTCGTGGTGTGGAAACTCTGTAAGAGTCTGGCCTCCTCTTACTGAGCTGCTATTTGTTTAAAATGCAGGAAACAGATTGTACCACATGACACCTAAGTAGGTACTCAATAACAGGGTTAATTCTATACCTGCAGAACTGATGAATCACACAAATGACTGCCAAAAGAAACATATACTATTAATGGATCCCCATATCCCCTCTATTTTATGACAGGGTTGAGTAATTTAGGTAATATTTATAGTAATATTGACAAAAGTGCACTAACATCTTTAATGTTTGGGTGTGTGATCTTTAATGTAATCCTCCATTAATCCAATCATTTTCTTGATTCCAGGATTGCAGTGCAAAAGGGAAAACCAGGCATGCTGCCTGTCATTTTCTTGTTATATTTCCAGAGGCGTTTCCAGGCCAGCTGAGAGATGTGTCCTCTGCCCTGGGGTTTCCTCGCAGTCAGCCAAGATGCCTCGGGGGAATCCTGATGCAGAAGAGCAGCATTTTGATTCGAAAGTCCCCCTGGGTCATTGAACTCCTCACACGTTTATGAGTGAGTCAAGCTGCCATATTGATACACCAGTTTTGGCCTCTTGTATTACCAGTATTATTCTTGTACTTTCTAGACAAACCTTGCAGCCAAAATCTGACTACAGCCACTGCACCCAGTCTCATGGTCCATTTTACATGATTCATGACAAATATATAAACTGCTGTCTAATGAGACCAAAGGGACAACATCATCTTCACATCAGTTGTCTCAGTCTCTGGATTTCAGTCAGTGCCGATCACAAAGGAGAAAGGGAACAAAGCATAGTCCAGTAAGAGTACAACGGCTAACTTAACATTAGTGTCTGAAAAGGAATAGTTCAACATTTTAAGAAATGTTCTTACTTGCTTTTTTGTCAAGAGCAAGATGAGAGGGTTGATGCCACTCTGTAAAGTAAATATGAAGCTATAGCCGGTTAGCTTAGCTTAGCATAAAGAGTGGAAATGGCTAGTCCAAAGGTCCAGCTACCAAACAAAAGAAACAGGAAGTTACTGTAAAATCACAATTTGTTGTTTTAACATTACATTTGTTTGTATGGATTAAACAATAGAGCGTGTTAATGACCTTTGGAATCTTCTTCTAAGATAAGCTAAGCGCCTCTTGGCTCTTGCTGCATATTTAGCGTACAGATATGAGAAAGTGAATAAGCACATTACCCAAACATCCAGCTATTTCTTTAAAATATATTTGGTGCATGTGAAGTAGCAAATTGAACTGAAATGATAGAATTAAGAGATACTCTGAGTCTATACCAAGCATTTGAAGATCACTCTTACGCCCGAGTTCATGACCTTTAAAATGCTTGCAGACGTGGATCTAGAACCCAGAATTCCCACAGAAAACATGCTAATACTTTGTTAGCCCTTTCCCAATCGGCACAGCACTTATACTATAGACGGACTTAACAAACTCCCATGGCCCTTATCTCTTAAAGTCTGGTCCATTCTTCCATGACCAGGACACAATCTCTATTTTTTACTCTTGAATCGGAGGCTTTGCCATCAGGGACACTCTCCTCTCAGGAAACCTTGACAAAGGATTTCCCAGTGAGACGGACCATGTAATCCATTAACAATTCTAATGGATAATTCAAGAGATACGAATGATATTCAGGTAAAATGATGGGATGAATTCTTTTGCTACTTGTTGCCTAAAGGTTGTCGAACCAAAAATAATCTTCGACTTTTCACTATCGCAGGTCAAAAGAATTGAGTGAATCTATTTTTTACCACAAGTCCAGTACATGATGATGGATGGATATTTACCACGGTTGGCTGACAGTCTGACAGAGACTGTGTGCACACAGCAGCTTGGATTATTCTACAGACGCAGTCCAAAACATGATCTGGTTGTTTTTTTGCAGTCTGTGTTCTATTTTTTCATCTGTTGACTCTTTTAAGAAATGTTACAGTAGACTTACATCATCATCAGTCGATGCGCTCGACATGCTGTTTGATGAGACCAACTTTCATCACAACATACTGCATCTTCGGCCACCCACTCAGAAACTTCATAAGTGATGAAGCTACCTTGCTATCTACCAAGATTTACACCGTAGATCAAGGCAAGATCACAGCCCTGAATCCTAAACTATCCCCCATTTTAATTTTGTAAGCAAAGAAGCCACAACAAAGGTCTGGTGTGTCACAGGAAAAGTTTTTCACTGTCTAAAACACTGGAGCTTCTTAACAGACTGAGAGAATATCTGAATGGAGACAAACCTACTGTTTGTGTTACTGGAGTACAACTGATCCGTCAACTAAGCTTGTACTTTCTCTCTGTGTTTTTCTGCACAGTTTTGTCTTCTTTTTGTTTCTCCAAGGCACAACTGATGCAATAGCAAGGACAATCTGCTTCAAGGCAACAGGCAATATTTATTTCAAAAACAACTGCTTTAGCCTCGCAGTTTATGTGTTTTTGTGTGTGGCTACAACTTCACGATTAAAATTGCTTTTATTCTAACAAAACAGTGTGTGCGTACGTGTCGGCAAAGGCGCTTCATTAAGTACAATTATTTTCACTTTGATGAAAATGTTTTTCATTTTAATTGTATACTTTTGTGGGAGCCATTGACTGCAAAAGGGCCTCAGGCGTTTTCCAGTTTTTGCCAACAAAAAGATGAATAATTCACTGTGTGTATTATTTACTAATCGGAAAACACACACACACACACACACACACACACACACACACACAGTAAGCTGGGAGGAAATCTGCATAACTGGCGGCACAACTGGAGACTTTAACCTACAACCCCACAAATACAACCTATCTCTAATTGTCTAAACACATCTGTGGCAGTCTGGAGGTTATTTGTAATAGTGAACAGTAGTTTACTAGCAGGTTTACACACACGTCACCCCTAAAGTAAAATCCCTTGACTGACAGATTTTACACTACAGAGCTGATTTAAAGGCGCATCTAGTTTGTAAAACACTTCACAGTCCGATTACATGAATGACCTCGTCAGAGATCACTGTGCTCATCTGAACTCTCACTGTTCCTCGCTGCAGTACTAGAACCTACTCACAGACAAACTCACAGAAAGTTATCACACAGCTCTGCAGCTTCCCTCAGCGCTACAGAGTTTTAGCGTCTCGCAGCTCATTGTTCCTATTTTACGCCACACAATTTTATAGTTTTGGTTCACTCTCCCCGCTCTCATCGGAGTGGTTTTTCTTTGAAAAAGCTCTGATAAACCCACCTTAGCTACCTGCCCAGCACCAAATGTGAACATAGTGGAACATTTAGCAGCTAAAGAGACAGATATTTCCCTCAAAGATTAGTAGAGACTAAAAACAGGTGGACAGAAACACAGCTCAAAATGATAATAATATTATTATAATAATAATATATAATATATAAGTTTCCAAAAAAGTCAGTTAGTGCAGGTTTAAATATTAGACCTTAAAACTCCTGAAACCAAACTAACAACTGAATTAGAAATGCCCTAACTTATTCACTTCCCTCATAGAATGGGAGACGTCAATGAGGTTTTTGTTACATTGATCGTATTAGTGTAGTGTAGTGTTACTGTGTGTCCTGCAGGAGTTTTTGTCTCCCTCATCTTTACTCTCTTTCCCGTAATATCCTGCAGAAATGTTATGCAAATATCACACAGTATTCTGAGCTCTTAAAAATACATTCTAAGAAAAAAGGAAAGTGTGTCAGTAAGGGTTATAGTAAGTGGGATATGACAAAGATGGTGTTTGACATTGAAACATTAAAATTAAAAACGAAACAGTGTAGTAGAGGAGCAGAGTACAGGAGCAGAGACAGTCATTTGATGACACAGTGGAACATCAGTGACATTTTACTCTCCTGACTGGATTTTCTCACCCTCCCGTTCCCTAATGTGACACTCTCAAGATGACAGCACATGTGATGTACGAGCAGCGCTAACCTGTCTTCCCTACCTGTTCTTCCCCTTTGCTTTAAGCAGACAATCCTTTCCCCTCCTCCCCCTAACATATTCACCGGCCTTTAGGTTTCCATGGTAACAGGCGGAGGAGCTAATATGAGGGCAGAGTCATTGATTTGATTTGCTGAAGATTAATATAGACATAGCATAAACTCCATAAGGGGACAGAAAAGGGACCTGATATGAAGTAGCTGAGATGACGGAGGCGGGGCTGACTTAACTTCCTCGCTGTCACCAAGGTGACAAATATTGGCTTCTAATTCAATAAGTTACTGAACAGCATCTGCTCAATATTTGATAGTATACAATTAGACTTCTACCTATGTTTGATACAAGAATATTAGGGAAGAGTAATTGATGAGTCTATGTACACGTGGGATGAACATGATTTCTAGTTAATATATTTATTTAGCTTAAACACCATGAGCTTGTCAGCATAGTTCATATACACTGGCTTTAATTAGGAAGCTTTATAATGTATTTGAGTTGAATGAAAACGTTCTTGTGTTGCAAAGTGTTCATTAAAGGGGGGCAAAGATTAAAATGCAAACACAAGCAAATTAATTGTTGGTTGGAAAAGTGCTGTAACACTGTAGGTTGATGATAATTGGCCTTTTTCACAGGAGGTAAAGAAACAGGTGGACATAAGAAATAAAATTAACTATGGCTGAACGTCATTTTCCTTTTTTTTCTTTGAAATTAAGATGGAAAATATTAGAGCTAAAATAAAATAGAACTTTTCAAATCTCTCCCTCTGAATTAAAGGGACATGCCCTGCGAATACAGAAACTCTGCACGTTGTTACAACAAACAGACGTTTCAGGGGGACACTAAAAACTAATGAACAGTAATGATGAAAAAGGCTAAAGCCAATATGTCCAGTGATATTGGGATCGTGCAGTCAGAGTGGAAAAACTAAAATATGCATCTTAATTTCACTTTTCAACACCGAAAGCTCACATTCGGGTGTGTTTGAATTATTGTTACTTTATTTAAAATGAGATATAATTTTAATTAGCAACTTATGTGATTGTGTCAAATAAACCAAAGGGAAATATTATGGCTGTAAACAAACCCATTCATCCCTTCCATCTAAACTCCCTCACTTTGTGCCTCGCTACAATGTGGACATTATTCTGGGGATACTGGGCTGAAAATTATACTGCTAAATCTACGGCTGTATAAATGGATCTATAAAGATGAACAACTGCAACAGCAAAACTCTTTATCTGAATTACAATCAGTGTTTCTGGAACGCTTTTTGATTACATGAGTTGTGCTGCCTAGGATGATGTGAACCCTCTCAAATCCAGCTTCAAAGAGCTCAATCCCAAAACTTCGGCTTTAAATTACCATAGAAATGACAAATCACCGCTGAAATCTCCTGCAGCTTTTTCACCCAACACCCCCGAGCACATGAAGTGAATGTTGGAGTGATTTAGCCTACGGTCACAGTCTGATCATGCCCGTGAGGCAGCCGTCTTCAAAGGAAATCGCAGCTGAAGTTTAGGTAATTAGAAAGAAGAGCTATCTACAGCAGGCATCATCATACAGTACGGGCTGTTGAAAGCCTGCGTTGTCTCATCTCCTCTCTCCCTCTCCCCTCGGTAACACATATCAAAGGGAATTTCAAGGGTGATTAAAAGTTAAACTGGATCCTTAAAGGGGAATGCCAGTGCTTTTCAGCGCCATGTGTTTCACATCTCGTGCCCCTGCGGTAGCCGAGTTCATCAGTGCAAGATGTGTCACGGTCTACAATAGCAAGAGATGAGAGAGAATGCACACAAACTGCACGTGCGATGTGAGCTAACAGTTATTTAATGCGTCGCTCCATTAGTACTGCATTCGAAAAGAATCTGTTTTGAAAGGATGATGCTGTCTTTTGAAATGCTCGTAAAATTTGTCAGATAAAGAGTCGTTTTTTTCTGCTGATTGTCAGTGGGGTATAGCTTATCTGCTTATTCCTGGGCGTGAAAACACAATAGTCTTGGTTTACAAGTTTCTTTACTCATTTCCACGCCGCCGAAACAATTTGCCCTTCAATTCCACTGCTGGGCGGGGCACTCAAAAATACTCAATACCACATTGTGGCGGTAATTTCCCCAAGGATGTGATTCTCTTTCCCTCTTCCTCTCGCTCTCAAACACACACATCCAAAAAACACACATGCACACACACACAACATGCGTGCATGCGTGCTCATGTGCTTTATTTGTCTTTGTGCTGAGCAAACACGCCGCTGGGTCTCACTTGTTTCTTGTGTCATGATGATGAAAGGCACCTGCTGTTCTCAGCAGAAACCCCTCTCAACCCTATGTTACTGACATCCTGCCTGCATTATTCACAAGTCGAGGGGTAATTCAGTCACTCAGAGACTCATGACATGGGCTGAAGGGAAACGCAGGACAGCCAAGTGGATCCATGCCCTTATGTAACCTCTCGCAAAGTGAAAATGGGGCAATAATGTGGATGACTTGTAGAATGTAAAAGTTATTCGCCCTGTGCTGTCTGAGATAACCCCATTTCAGACTAAATGAAATGATTTTCCAATAACTAAATTAGGCGCACTGTAACTTAATTACTTTGTTGTGATGCAGTGCAGAAAATGCAGCACCAAACCTACACTCACCTGTTTCAGTGCAAGAGAATCTTTCTCTCTGGAAAGAAGTGCAGAGGTGCCAGTGAAGGGGTGTGACAATGCGGCTCAAACCTCACTTCAAAGATGATCAGTGCCAGCACCGCACAGCCCAGTAGTTCACTCCTGAATGTGTTTGTACGTAGTCAGCAATGCAATATTTAACTTTCTGGTGTTACGTTGCAGTTTGTACCTTTTACCTCTTGGTTTGCCTTAAAGCACCCCAAAAACCCATTTTCTTAGTCATCTTCTTTCTATTACCTCGACATTTTCAGCCAAACAGTTCTGGTTGTTTCACAGATATTTCTGTCTGTGGTCCGCTCACTGGTTAAAAGTGTGTGGGGGCTGTGTTGGAAAATCCTGATGTCATTTATTTCCTTACACCAATCAGTACTAAAAAAGTATCAATATTTTAATTAAAATCTAATAAAAGTTGCGTGGCTTATATTATCAATCAAAATGCAATCAAACCACACTGTTTAGCAAAGTAGCTGAATTTCACACAGTTGAATTAATAAATAGTACATAAATTGTGTTTTTTTCCCATTAATACTCGAGACATTAAGTTTTCTTTAACTTGTTGTGTAATGTTGTGTAAATAAACTGTATAATACATTATAGTGCATCACATATTTTAGTTGGAATATGTCCAGCAGATTATTTAGTGTTTTATTATCATCACTTCATTCGTTATTATTTCATTATCAGCTACTAAACAGCACTGTTAAAAAGTACTATGACTTATTGTTGATGTGTTAAGTTATTCGTTCATTCTCGCGTGCCTCTGGGTGATTTTAGTTTAGACAGTTGTGTGTGTAACAGGGTAGTCTGGCGTGAATCCAAAGAGAGTGGATTTACATGTGTTTCACTGTCTTGGCCTTGATTAAAGAAGAGAAGCAGCCCGAAGTGACTGGAATATGCTAAACATCAATTCAGGGTTTTACTTATATACAGTGTTTAACTGTCAATGGCAAAAGAAGAGAATATGTGTTGTTTTGTTCAACACAAAAATTGTAGTTGCTACTGTCTCATTAACACTACATACTATATTGTTTTGCACAATTGCAGCACAATGGCAAAGCGCTGTCTTCAACCCAAATATGGTATGTTAACTAAGGTTGTAAAATAAATCAATACTATTGATTCAGGTCAATGGATGTCATTCAAGGATAGAATAATGCATTCTTTTTTATTTGATTGTTTCTGCGCTGCTCTCGGTGTTAATCGTTTTCCTCCTACTGTTTTGCTGCTGTGTGCAGTTGTAGCGTGTGTTGCATTGTGGAAACGCAACACCACACTCCCGAACACTGGCAGTTTTTAATATATTTAAAGTTGTCATTTTGTAACTTGAATGCACCACATAATCACGTATTCTACATATACAAAGTTAAATTAGTATGTAATTGGGACACGGCTGAAGAGTCTACTCAGTCTTCTGGGCTTGTTTGATTGATAGCTCAGGTTTTATATGTAGGTTAACACAAAGTCAACAATACAAGGAAATGTGTTGGACAAGGAAAACAGGTCAGCTCAGCAATAAGAGCGCTGGTCAGCACTGGTTAAAGACAAAGAAATACATAAACCATAATGGGGTATAACACTGTATAAATAGAAATATAAAACTAGGTGTCAGTCATGGGCAGTTACAGAGAAATGGAGTGAATGAGGTTCGTGAGTTGAGAAGCCTGGTGGCCTGGTGTTTCGTCTGCCAGCCGTTAACAAGGGTTCTCCTTGCAAATGGGAAAGATCACACCCAACGTCTATGATTTTCTTTCTTTGGTTATAATACCTGTTCAAAAGAAAGAAAGAAAGAAAATCAGTTCTGATGTCAGAGTCACAATAAATTACATCTTTTTAAACTCACTCTCTACAAAGCTGTACGCTTGTATTACAGTCAACTGGGTATTGAAATAGACTCTTTTGTCTCGCACTGTGAATGTTGAGTGACAGGCTGGTGTGGCAATAGAGCATAGCAAAGGAACAGTTTAAAACTAATGTTCAGAGATGTTCCCCTTCGACATTTAAATAAGGTGTCAAGGACTGAAGAGAGGTTCATCCGTCCCTCTGTCATCAGGGAGTCGAGTGTCTTCTCAGGCTAATATTAGACATCTCTCTCCTACCTGTTCTTTATCTGGAGTCAGATGGTGGGATTTGTGCATCACTGAAAGACATGTGTCCGCTTTCAAAACAAACTCACACAATACATTATGTCCAAATCAAGAGCCTTACACAACATATTTTGTGCAAGAAAAAAGCACCAAATAAATCTAAACGGCAACGTTATTTTTTACCTAGTTGACATGCAGCTTGCGGTACATGAAAAGCGAGCGGTTTTTGATTTGTACTCATGCTGTACGTCCATGTTACCACTTACCGACATAACAGCAGCGATGATGCATACACCCTAATGTGTTTTTCTCTTGTATTTGATGAGATTCTCAGCAGGCAACAAAAGGACTCTCCCGTCACCTCATCACCTACCTCCACCCACTGCTATGCTATTTTCCTCACACACACACACACACACACACACACACACACACAAAAGTACTTTCTCATTTAAATGTATGCAAAAATGGCTTAAAGGCATGCACCAGCAGACACAGTTTGCCACTGGTGGAAATGCAGGTGTGGCGATGAGAGAACTGCTAATGTGCAGTTCTGCCCTCTGAGGCTTGCCTTAGGGAAGAGACTAAATCAGACTTCACTGTCAACACCATTCCATGTTCAAAATCTATCTATCAATCTATCAATCTATCTATCTATCTATCTATCTAGATTCCTATAAATGCATTAGTTGTGAAAAGTTATGTGGAATTCTAAGAAACGATGCAGCAGATGAAAACCAGCATGTT
>JAVQJL010004491.1:0-32129 GCA_036024295.1 Nannoperca obscura
GTGCTTGCTCATGGTGGGAACGTTGGGTCTTTGTGTGTGTGGAAGTTGGTCTCGACCGACTCCATGTGATTGAGTGCCCTGAGATAACTTTGTTATGATATGGCGCTATATAAATAAAATTGAATTGAAATTGAATATCTATAGATATTCATATTCAGTTCTAATTTTCAAAGTACCAATATACCTACAATCTAGCAGCACCCACACACACAAACTAAAACTGAACACGAGAACAGTTTGTTCCAGAACCGTTGCACCATATGCATCAACAGATGCTCAATTAAAAGTTAAAATGATGCTGAAAGTCATTAGAGGATTATTACTTCTCAAGTGGTTGAGATCAGACTAGAATGTTGTCTTTGCGTGCATCTAAATTTCTATATGTTATTTATTAATTCAAGAGAAGAGTGTGTTACGGAGGCAGAACTATATATACACACACACACACACACACACAATAACTCATCACAAGCAAAAGTTACAGACAAACTGTATTTTAATGAAAGATTAGGTTAAAATAATATACTTTTAATGAAAGAAGCAGATATTAAAAATCACCATAAATATGCTACATAATCCTAATCACGCTTTGCTCTAACACGATTGAGTAAATGTATCCGTAGGGGTGGCTCAGTGTTAGGCTATACACAAACACATGTAGGATAGATCTCATCAGCATGAAGTAAAAGTGAAGATATCCCAGCTGTGCAGTGGAAACTCTAGATGTGAACTACAGACCAATGCTTCTCAACACCATCCAGCTTAAGACATCTTAGCAAACACACACACACACACACACACTCTAAAATTTACACCTACAATCAGAAGACACTCATACTCCAGATTTAAGAATCGGCCTTTAACATTACTAATTTACCCTCCTGATTGCCTTTGGCAAAATATGAAGAAATGTTACTGATCTTACCAATAAAAAACATGAATTTCACTGATAAAAAAAACCAAACAAAAACAAGCCCTGCCACTGCTCTAAGCATTCCCATAGCCTTGCATCACTCAAAAATGATCTTTGGGCTAAACAGGCCTACATACTTTACTCAGTTTGGGCCAGATATGTCTAAATGTGCACCTTAAACTCAAAAGGAAAACCCAAATACCTGCAACCGATGTATAAGAAGGTCAGATTATTTGACTTGCACTGGCCATGCCCCCACAGAGCGAGACTGTTTGGTGGTCGCTGATAGGGGTTTCATCACTCAAACACACGCTTTTTTTAAAACCCAACATGCACACATGCCTGTGTGACTACATCTCCCAGTCTTTCACACACAAACCCTACACTCATTCAGTCCATGTCCCAGCACAACTAGCAATTGGGATAGCAATATCAGCAAATGTGTTGTTGTAGTCGCCGGAAAAACATGTAGAACAGAAGATAAGGCATCACATGCTATACTTGGCAAAGCCGTACGAAGTGAAAGTGTGGCACAGCGATGGCTCGTACGCGGGATGAGGAAGCTACACTGGAACCCTTTTAAGTCGAGGGGATGCAACTTTTGAAAAAGTCATGAAGAAAGATGAAGATTTCCCTCTCAGTCCCAGCCGTTGTCCTTTATCATGTGGGACAGCTCAATGATAAACTTCCCCTCCTTGTACTTCTGACTCAGCTCAAATGCTTGTTCCTGCAGAAAGGAGGCACACATAGGGGTTATTAATAAACTATAACTAAAATCCCACTTACTGAGTACTAGTTTCATAAAAGGATATGCGGAAACTCCAAATGTGTCACATACTCAACTATTTCATATAATAAAAGTAAAAATGTCATGGTAGAGTTGATCACTGTTCTCCATCACAGTGAAGGAATGAAAGTAAACACGGCAACTGCAAGGCAGTGGTCTCCGACTCAGTAATGAAGCAATGTAAAACAGAACCCACCTGGATGTTACTCCAGTTCCATAAGCACAAGCGCAGTTTACCGTCAATGGATATCACAAAGTGGATAAGAGAATGTAAACACAGTAGGGGAATACAAGTAAAGTAGGACACGGTTGGATCACGTGATACATCCTGATGATGTTACTGCGGTGAAATGTCTCACTGAACTGTAAATTAAAACCTACACCATACCATAGGTATACATGGTGGGAACCCCGCTAACCCTTTTCGTCAAGTAGCGGTTCAAAAAAGCCAGCCTTCTTTTCGCAGGAGGTCGTACTTACATATTTCCAGCCCAGCGTGGTGTGACAGTTTTCACAGTAGATGTCGGCAACTGCGTGAAGTCCTGTGAGCAGCAGCCTCTCCTCTGCAGGACCACAGCCGACGTTCACCCTGAAACCAAATGCGGTCATGTCAGACAGCAGCTCCTCTCTGATTCAGAGAGGGCTTCACAGTAAATAAACTATTCTCCTCACTGTGCACTGAAAGACTAACCCTCTAAACAGTAAAGGAACTACTTTCCTGGATTGCCATAAGTTCTTTTAAGATAAACAAGACTACAGTTCATGAGGGTCATGGGGAGGGTGCCTTTCCATGAAATCATTTAGAACAAAGCTTCACCTGAACCGAACACAGTTTAGATTGAATAGATGCTGATGAAGTTGGATTAAGTGCTAAAGTTAGTTAACGGGATCACATCTTAGGGGAAGAGTCTGAGTGCATTTTTGAGCCATTAACCAAGGAGGAGCACAGCTAAAGTGAACCAACCCTAAACTTCAAGGTCCACTCCAGAGCAAATCAAATGATCTGTTGACAATGTGGTCTGTGCAAACACGTCTGATACTGGGACTTTGTTTTCAGAGAAACCTAGACTATTTCAGAAACAGTATGCTGGGAAAACAAAGATGATCAGAAATTCACAAACTTGTTTTTGTCTATGAGAAAAGGTGTCATAATGAAAGGAGGGTAAATGCAAAGGAACACTTAAGACACATGCTTTTTAAAACTGGTGAATAAAAACCAATTTCGATGCTTACTAAAGTCACGTTTTTACGTGTCTACACAGTAATCATGAAGATAAATAGCATTACAATAGCATTCAATGTGCCAACACATGGTAATATTTAAAAATAAAATACTCACACAGAGTTGAAGAGGTAGGCTCGGCCCTGACTGCCTTGGAAAGACTAGGAGGCATAGAAGAAAAACTAAAATCAGCGGGGAAAATGCTACTTGTGTCCACCTGACATATGGATCAAACGCAACATATCAATTGTTAATTCATCCAGCTTTACAAAATACTTACAAACTGTCTTGCTGTGGGACATCTCTTATTTGCTTTATGTCCAGTCCAGTCTTTCCAGTTTAGCTACTTTCTAAACTATGTGAGAGCCATGAAGTGGTGTTACGAGCCACCTGAAATGATTATCAACAACAAAGAGTGGCAGCATACTCACCTTGGAGATAAGATCGTCATGGTTGGCCAGATGGGCGCGGCAGTGCACACAGCTGTAGCGACGGTGGCAGGAGTCCAGGTAAGCCTGGAAAGTCTTGGCCTTTGTCAGCTTCACCATGTCTGAGAAGGAAGCAGCAGTATATCAGACAGTTATTTACTAATTATTTTCTAGTTACAGCTTTAAAAATCCTTTGCAGGCTTTTGTCTTGTTTATATAATTATGAGAAGTGAGGTGAATATTAAGAGACAGTAAGACATTATGAGACATGACTCCGGGCTCAGGTAACTACTGACTTTGACTCTTTATTGACCAAGTTGATTGATTAAAAACTATGACCCTCATTTCCACCAGGAAAAGAAAAAAATTTGGAAGCATTGTCAGTCAAAATTATTATTATGACATACTAAGGCAAGGTTTTAACTTAAATCAAAGTTATACTGTGACCTACTACCTTAAAACATTGACTTTGTATCAAACAATTTAGTCTTTGTATTGAACAATTCTGACTATGTTTCATTGCATTATAATTTACCATGATCAACATTTCATCTCATTTTTAGTTTACTGTCCGAATTGGGCTTCCACAGACTAATAACTGCTCTAATCGTGTCATTTCCCTTTGTCACCATGCAGAGTAACATGGTACAAGTAACATTTGACAAAGCATGTATTGTTATGAATTCACAAAATCAGTTTAGACTAATGCTGGCAGATATGTTAGGACACTGTTTGCCTGGCAGCTTGCTTCCTGGTTCATATCAGTTTGCACAAACACTCCTCGCTTCATTAACTAGATGTAATCAGCTAACCCAAATCCAAACCCCTGCACCGTGTGCTGCGCCATTTATAAACTGTCCACCGCTGGTGACCTCCCGTCAGTCGCTACATAATGACACATATGCCCACAAACGGCCTGAAACATCTGTCAGCTACACGACAAACTGGCCACTAGCCGCGACCTAGCGTGCGCGTCGGCTAGCTGGCTAGCTTCGCAGTCACAACAAACAGCAGCTCGCAGCAGCTCGGATGCGCATTGCAGGATATCCCGCGTTGTCCGTCGACTCACCTGCTAATAACGAAGCTCTTCGCAGCCTGCACAGAGGACCGATGTGACTGGCAGCGGAAAAGCATCCGATTAAAGCGGGTATGTGGTCGGCAGGTCGGCTCTGTCCAACAGTCGACCACGCGCTGACGGCTCGGACAATAAAGACAAAGACACGCAGCCTCGGCTCGTTGCAGCGGAGCCCGTTTACCCGCGTCCCTCTTTTGAATCGGAACCAGCTTTAGAAGTTCGTCCACGGCCTGGGTTAAAACAGGAGCTGGAATCCAACAATGCTGGCAGGCTGACAGGATGACTGCGCGGCGGCCCCGGTGGGAGAAAAAAAAGTGGTTTGTTTATAAAAACACACCGAGGAGGAAGTCTGAAGAGTGCAAAACAAATCCCCGTCGACCAATGGGAGGCGGAGGGGGACGTTTAGAATGTGGGTCAACCAATCAGATTCGACTTCACATGAGCCCTTTATGGCTATCAGTTTGATTGTTGGTACAGTCACATAAATGCTGTTGGTGGGTTGTCATATCCTGCCTGTGGATTTGGGATAAAAGTCCAGACTGGCTGCAAATTAATCACACTGTAAGGAACACGCATTTGCAAGATTCAGGAAATCTTTAAGACGGGAATGGTGAGGATGTGGTTTGGTTGTTGTGGTTTCTTGATTTATTTGCATGGCTGACTTGAGGCTGCTGTGTGTTTGCTTTCCTCTTCAGTGTGTGTGTTGTAGTCAGGAGCACAGCACCATCCACCCCAAATACATTTTACTAACCCTTAAACAAACTCTGCTAAATATTCTCACACAAAAAACACCACAGTTAACGTTTTATTGATTAATTAAACCGTTCAATTACAATTTATGTACATTTTATCTCCCTACATTATGGTCTAAAACATTTTTTTTAAGTAAAGCATTAACTAACAATATTCAGTTTACAATCGTAGACAATTAAGACAAGCTGAAATCAGTGAAGACTTGGCATTTTTTTGAAATGCTTAATCGATAATCAAAATTGTTGCAGATTAACTTCTCTACTGGGAAACCTATTCAAACCTTTACTCTTTGACCTCTGAAATAAAACAATTGCTGTATTAGTCTGCACTGATCCACTTACATTAGATTACCACATTACATTACCTCAAGGCAGAGCCAAGCAGGTCAGAAAAATACAGCCTTTGTTTCACCAACAGACTAGTTGATTATTATCATAGCGGTGTGACCCAAGAAAACAAGGAGCCAGGTGAGGTTTACTGCACATCCTTTAGTTTATATGTGCATGCATAGTAGATGTGTGAATATTAAACACAGATGCACAACATCCTAGATATTTATTAATAATGCTGTACTCACCTATATGGATATGTGGTATAAATAAATGTACATTTTCTTTACTTTCATTTCCAACCTTCATGATTGTGTTCTTTTCATCCTAAGTCAAAAAATAAAAGACACAGTCAAAACAAAGTCACGTTACTTTCTTATCATGAGAAAGGGGACATCAGGTGACATAGTCCAGCTGGTTAAACATTCCCTTCAGCTACAATCACTGGACCATAACACCACTTTTTTTTTTTTTATAAACAAAACTGTGGGCCACCAACAAACATGAATACTGACACAGTCTCACGTCTTTTGAAACCCAACAAAGACCGCGCTCTACCAGCAGGCTTCTGTCCAATTTCACTCATTAATACAGACATTAATATCTTAAGAAAGCTGTAGCTCACAGACTAGAAATGAGTGATTCCTTTCATAATCCATCTGATCAAAAACAGGTTTTGTTAGACGAAGTATGAGTTTTGTTAGATGAAGTAATAATAGTAACCTTTTCTATTTTAATACATTATTTATCTCTGCAGCAAACAGAATCAAGCAAACATTACCAATGGGCAAACATTATATAATATGCTGCACAGGGGGACTAGGCAAGGATGACCACTCTCTTCCTCAGTATAAAAAAAAAAACTACAACAATATTCTTACCATCAAAACTTGTCCATCACTCCCAATACTGACGTCTGGAACCAAATCTATAAGAACATCTTTTTTAAATACCAATATGCAGCTCATACAATACAAGATAACCCCAGAGTTATTGGTACAGCAGATTGGTACAATCTGAAATTTGGTCACACTGTACACAAAACACCTACTTCCAAGCTACCTGGCACTGCACACCCGTAACACACTTTTAGAAATAAATCATTAACTCACTCTCCTGGGCTGCCCCACCCACACTGTTCACACTACACATGGGAAAGACCTTTTTGTTACTTCTGTTTTGTTGTATTGCTTGTATATTGTGTTACACATATGTCTGTCTAATATGTCTAATTGAACTATTTGTACTATTGTCCCATTACAGAAATAGATAAAATGTTAGTTTTGTTGGTGATAAAACTCAGTGACTGTTTCTTTAAACACTGTGCCTGACAGGCTGTAGGTGGAGGCCATAGAAATGAACTGATTGCAGATAATTTTATCAGCACTGATTAAGAATGAGATTAAAGAGTTAAGATGAAAGGCTTGTTCCCATGGCATGGTGCTTAATATTTTAATAACTCTTCAACTAATCTTGTCACAGTCGAAGAAATGGCTCCCACACGTCTTGTGTTTATTTCTCCTTCCCAGTCTTTTATTTTTTTGCACACACCCTCATTTACCAGAAAGGCGCCATTTCTGAGTGACTGATTGTTGTCACGTGTGGATGTGTTTGGGGTCAATCCTGACTTCTGTTTCTGCTGAGGTAGCTTGACAGAAGAGTCGGATAGTCACTCATCACCCCTGTGGCCCCCACTTCAAATGCAGCCTTTATGTCTTCATCTTCATTGCACACAAACAAATGCACCTGCAATTAAAGATATATTAGGCATCTGCAATGATCTGTTCAGGGTCCTGGAGCCCCCAGGTCCTCTTTAACAGCTTAAGAAACATATATTAAATTGTTGTATCACCTTTAAAATTTTAACAACTGCTTATAAACATGATTTTGAATTGATGACATGTTTCAGAACGTTGCTACAGAAAATTAAGCTTTATTTTTGTTTCTGTCCCAGAGCAGTAAAGCATGGTTAAACATAAGGTCTAATTGATCTCAAACCTAAGTAATGTCACAACATAGAATAAAATATATAAAATAAAATATATTTTAAGAAGAAAATGGGTTGATTTTGCAACCAGTATTATTATTTTTACACATACAGCAAGCTGATATCAACAAAACAAGGGTGAAAGTTAAAATCCGATGGTGTCCTGTTTCCCTGTCATCCTCCCTGCAGTTTGGAGCTACACTACGTGACTTGACCATAAATAAAACTCAATCCCTGTTGTCCTAAATTTTGAGGGTAGCAGCTGTCTCAGATAAAATAGAGCAGACATCAGCACAAAGTATAGACCTTGGAGCACTAAGGACCACTACGGTGGGCCTACAGTGTAGACAAATAACTGATATGGTACAATGTCATGATATTGATATGCTGCGATAATGTATCAATGGCAGTTATATTCATGTGTTACATTATTGAAATATTACTCTTACAATAATGGATTTATGCACAAATCTTACACATTGTCTCTTAATATATAATGGATTCCTTGTTATTTGTGTATATTTCCTTTTTTTTACACATATATCACGATCACAGATGATCACAATATATTACATATTGCTGAATCGTGGGCAACACAAGTTACTTGATGATTCCCACTTCTAATATTGACACAGGCCCATTTTTCAGAATTACTCATAAGCATTCAAATGTGGTGAGGCCCTCAGCAGCTGATAAGGCTACGGCATATGACTTCAATTGTTTTCACGCTCAAACTATTCAGTGACCACTCATGGGCTGACGACGGGGGTGATCTCATCCCAGCACAGATTACTCACATCAGGACAGAGGCGATTCATTTAAGACTGTTGCTTTAGCTGGAATACTGAAGTGTAATGTGCATTAAATCCATTAAGTGATTCGGTTAAATGAAATCCTACAGTTGATGGTGCAGTTACGGGCAGTAACATGCTCTTCCTGATGCATCCATGACTGAATCTTCGTGTGCAGGATTAAGGAAGATAAATACAATCTAAAAGTGACCCAGTGGAGGTTTTGACCACTAGTGGCTCAGGAGGGCATATGTAATGTGATACCAACAGTGAACACTGAAAACTGGATGAGTATCTCTGGTTCATAACTGGCCAGTACCAGTCAGACTTTAAATTACTTTTCTACTTATCGTGTTTCCTATTTTTATCTAAACTTTGTATACTTTACTGTTCTTGTTTTCTATGCATTCCTTTAATGCACTTAAAACTAGTCAATTTCATACCTGAATTCCACGGTCTGCGAGATGTTTAAAAAGGCTCTTCCTCATTGTTAATCTGGAAAAACAGCATACATAAAATATATGAATAATTCAGTTTTTACAAAAATAGCAGTAAAAAAGAATCCAGAATTTGGTGGATAAATGGTGTCATTTACAAAATTACAAAATTTTGTAATTCTGCATAAAAGTATCACTCCGGATGTAATGTTCTCCGTTATGCTTTAAATGTTTTATTTTTTTCCCCTGACATGTTTGGCAATGACTCTCTTTTACACCAACACTCGGAAACTTCACTCACTTTTCAAACAAAGAGATGACCAGCCTGTTCCTCAGGATGGGCTCTTCAGGAATGAACGTCCTTCAGAACAGAAAAAAACACAGTATGTGTTAGTATAAAAGACACATTTATACTATGACACACTTATCTAACACCAAACATAAGATCAGAGAAGAAAAATCTAAGAAGATAAAACCAGATGAATGTAAAAATGCTCTATGAACAGCTTTGGGCATTTTGCAGTGTAATTACACATGCATGAACACACAGATGGACTCAACATGCAGAGACACACACGCCTGCAGCCACACCTGTTGAAGACACGCAGCAGGTAGAACTGCAGTAAACTCTCTCCCAGCGGCACAAAGGGCAGCAGGCCGCTGTAGAAGAGGAACAGAAGCAGCGCACCTCTGTTCATACTGAAACTGTACGGCATGGAGCCGTTCTACGAGGAAGCAGAGAGACAGGCTGAGTGCCAACACTGAATTAGAAATGGCAAAAATGTGTGAATTTATAGCAAAATGCTGTAACTTTGTCTCCCCCAAGTGGTTTATGTACCATTGTGCGGCATTCCTTCATGATCCTGGCGTCCACAGAGGCCCAGACAGTGATCTCCTCCCTGTTGTAGCGTCTAACCAAGTCAGACACCTAAACATGGAGGGAGGCTCACAGATTTAATGAAGGTGGTGAAGAAATGATGAGATACGAAGGTGTATCAAATCAAAATCAGCAAGTACAGAAAATGTGAAACAAGACAGACACATGCAATTGTTGCAAAGTAAATACCGGTACAGTTACAAACACCACAGGCATTGCTGTTTTAGAATGCAAGACATGGGAAGTATATACATCATTATACCTGAGGTTGACCAAATATTGAAAACACCTTTACATTAAATTTAAAACATTTAAGAGACCACTTTTACTCCGGAGTTTTAAAGCAACGTGAATAAATTGCAGGGAGATTGCTCATGAAAATAAGTTTAAAAAATGACCTGTGGCTGTAATTTAATTCTCATTATCAAGGATAATCTCGACATTTAAGTGGATAGTTGCTAAGCATCGCAAAAAGCCCAGAGGCCATGAGTAATGAGAACCTGTAACAGGGTCTGATTGGTATGTTTCTTTCTTCATCATCCAGACACTTAAAGCCAGAAAAAGCCAAGAAATCTCAATGTCTTTCCCTTATCATGTCACTGTCTCATGTCACTTATTTTATGTGATCATATTGAGGAAGCGTGTTTTATTGCTTACTGAGTTCTTGCCTATTGATTTCTGTCAATGCTACATATCACATCTTTAAAATGTCAGGTCAGTGGAGGTTTTGTCATTATAGATAATGTAACACAGAGAGATCTGGGAATGAAGGAGAGCATGGGATCCAACATATCCACCAATTTTGAATATCACAGACAAATATGAACGTTACTGGTGTACTGTGCCTTTCTTATCAGCTGGTCGTTGTTCTCTTTAATCTCAACGCTGATGGGCATCTCAGGGAACTTCCTGAACACATCCTCCAGCAGCGCGAACTTCCTGTCTGCACCGCTGCTGTAGCGACCTGGAGGAGGGAGGGGTGAAAATGAACACACACAGTCATGCACACACTCCTGCTAACCCACATCTTCATTAAATGGCTTTTTGTGAATGATTGAGAGTTACAGAATGAGAGGAGGAACTCACCGGCATAAAAAGTCACCTCCAGCCTCTCCTTGTACAGTGGCAAATCCTAAAAGAGTTGAAAAGCAGATGTATAGAGACATAAAAAGTTACATACTTATACGTTATACTGATATTGGTTGTAATAACCATTTAAATAGTTTACATGTAAACATTCACACGAAGGTTATCCAACACTTACATAAACACTCCGAAACCATCTTAGTTTCGGAGTAAAGCTCGGATGGATATAAATAGCACATCAGTAGTAGGTTTATGTATGTTTTAACATGCATACACGGTGTAACACATGAAGGAAGTGTGTTTATGACATCAGACCAGTTCAAGGCCCTGTAGCGCACAGCTGCATTAATGATGTTAGTTGGCAAACTGCACTGATAAGACACACTGAAGTAAAAGACGCAGTTCCAGATTTTGTTGTTCTGTGTGAAACACGGCTCCAAGGCATCTTGCTCAAGTGTGAAGCGATTATTTGGCTTTGCATGCAGCTATTTGGCACAGTTAAACTGGAACAAATGACTCATCATTTTGTTTTGTGTAACAAAACTCTGTCTCGCCAACGTGGTGGGCTAAAAACATAATCCAGAAAAGCAGAAAACCGGAGCTTCTGTCTCAGCATGACTTTGTGACCTTTGTCTTGACCAACAGTCCTCCCACCTGCAGCTTGAGTGAGGAGACGGTGACATCATGGCCGGTCTGCCTCAGCAGATTCTCATCGTGTGACACCACCACGTGTCCGTCGTTCGTCAAGTGACAGTCCAACTCCAGCATCTGTGTGCCCTGCTCCACCGCACTGGAGATAGATGGAGGTACGGATGGAGGAAAGATAAAAATAAGCATATGAGCATACACACATTTGTTACTATCACAGAGAGAGAACTTTTGTTCACTTCTGCTCTTCTGGCTGTGCAAACTGAGATGACATGAACGAACCTCTTAAAATGTTGTACAAGAAGCTAAAAGGATGTAAGACTTAGCAGTAATAAATCATTACAGGACTCTACATATCTTGCATAAATGATGTACAGTGTTGAATGCATTTTCAGGGAGCCCCCACATCCAGCCTCTTTGATGGATCCACATTTTAACACTAAGGAATATATATATTCAGATATCTATGCAGACTTGCCCACTTGTCATCTGATCTACATGAGCGTGGTTTTCTCAACCCTGTACTAACGTAGTTTAGATTTCCAAATAATCTGTTAAACCTTAGATCTCATTGGGACAGTTTATTAAACAGCACCCAAAGCTTGTAAGTGGAAAGATACTAAAAGTACCGAAATGTTGTCTGACCTAATCCCTCTTTTATTATATACTGTAAGACATGAGGCTGGATAATCAGTTTCTGCCTTGTTAGAAAGAAATGAAAGACTTGGCGTGAATTGTATGGTGCAGATTGCACCATGATTGCCTGTGACCAGCTGACTGCAATCTGATTCTCTCACAGCTGGTCTGAGAGCAGCAGCTCACTACTTGGGTTTTGCACTCACTGTGTGAACGCCTCCATCGTGCCTTCGATCCTCTCTCCACATCCTGGTAATAAACAGAGCAGTTAGAGTTGATGATGGCAGCGAAGCACAGGTTAACAATATTGAGAAAAATGGATCCCTCGCTCCTGGCAGACCGCTTACCTCCTCTGTGTGAGATGTGTTTGCAGTAAAAGCCTGTGCGTTTCCTCTTGTGGAGAATGTGGGGGTTCTTCAGCAGGTACAACGAGGTGAGGGTGTATCCACCCAGAGCTGGGATGATGAAATACAGAAAACTGCCCATCGTTCTGTTAACGTTGGACAGAAACACCAGCAAAAACAGTGATAAAAGGCAAGCGTGTCCTTGTTCAGCAAAAGGTAATTAAGCTCTTAATGAAGATCTGCAACCCAGAACAGATCCAAAATCTTGACTGAAGACAACCTGCTCTGCCTCCTTCCGAAGATTAAGAAAAAAAACCGGACAGACTTGAATGTACCGGAAACCTTCAGAGCTGTAAAAATCAGTTAATAAAGCACCAGCTTTTAACCCAGCGCTCACCTCACTGCTCTCTCTCTCTCTCTCTCTCTCTTTCTCTCACTGGCCTCTCCCGTCTATAGCAAAACTATTCCACTCTCTTTGCTCCACTGCTTTTGTGCACCTGGGATACTGGTGGATTTGTTTGCAAACACTCCTTTTTAGGATATCTTTTATCCAGCGTTGTTGTTTGGAGATCAGTGTTGTGATTGTGACACAGAAAATATGTGACGCTAAATCAACATCATTCCATAAATCACAGGTGGTACAAAATGAGGAATATAAACTGTTGTTGGCATTTATTGGCTGTTGGAGATTTAATGTCCCATTTGAACTTCAGACACAGTTTGCAGCTGATGGCTGGGTTGATAACTGGGAAAGACAAAGGCATCAATGGGAGTGTTGCAGATTTCTTAGACTGCGTTTATTTGACAAAAGGGATGTGGTGTGTGGAGAAATGTGAACTCACCTCTGACCCACAAGGCCAGAAATATGAAAACAACCACGTATCTAGAGGCACACATGCTCCCTATACATACTGTACAAAGTCATCAGAATGTATTACTATATTGTGCGGGTTCAATGGCAAAGCTGGAATGTGAAACAATGGCGCGATAGGCCAAACCCACTCTGAAATGCCTCGTTTTCACCAGAACAGAATAACCTATTCATGGCAGTGCAATGTGACTTTCCAGCACTTTTCCACTTATGCAGGTGTCTCCTTTTCACATACAGCACAAAGTATGTGCAAATCCTGGTCATTTCGACAGATTATTTTGCATGTTTGCCTACTTTTCTGTTTCCCTGCTGCCACCCCTGTTTTCAAGTAGATGCTGTTTCTAATAAGCAGACAAAGACTTCAAGAATGTTAGGGACAGAGGGGGAAGCCAAGCTCAGACATGTTATGAAGGAAGAGGGGAATGATGCACTGCAGGAAAAGCAAGTTGGCTTTCCTGGGGAGATGCCGCACAGATATGTGCGTTCCCATGACTTAAAGTTGACTTCACTGAGATATTTCAGATTGGTCTGCAGTGTTGGGCTAGTCTTCATTTCTCTCTGAGACCAAGTCCAATGCAAGTTCCAGAGTTTTATTTTATAAGTCTTATTTTAAGCTTAAAAAAAAGTTAGCCAGCCTGCCCCCAGGCTAGCTCAGAACTAGGAGCAGGACAATGTTTCCATGGTTACAATCAGTGACACCTGCTGAAAAGTGTTTCCATGGTAACAATCAGTGACACTTGTTGAAAAGTGGTACCAGCAGCAGTGAAGACATCGTCAGTAGTTATTTGGAAACGATCTCTGACAGATTTGATTCCACTGGACGCTTTTTGTCTAACTGAAGATCATACGGGAGTGAACAAGGGCGAGTTCAGACCCGTTTGGGAAATGGTTAGAAAGGTGTTATAAATTAAACAAAGCATCCACAAACAGCAGTAACAGTATCAGGAAATTTTATTTAATTATATGTATATAATTCTGTATTTTGTTAATCGTTTAATTCATAATACCCATAGAATATACAGACTGTAACCCTCAATAACTCATATCTCTTTGACAATCTACTTATATCTTCTTTTAAAATAATTCCTTATAAGATCTTGGAGAGGAAATCAAAGAAAGAAGAAAAAAAAAAAAAAAAGGGTTTCAGAAAGATTGAAAACACTGCCAATAATAATCACGCCCATCAGAGAAATAAAGAAAAAAAGAAAATACAAATAAAAACATCCTAATTAAAAAATGATACAACTTTAACTCCCTTTTATGTAAAAAAAAAAAAAAAAAGAAAATACAACAACTCACCAATAACAACAATAGTAATAATAAGAACAGCCATTTAAAAACAACAATATCTGAAAACAGGCCTCATGACAGACAGGCCTTTAGACTCACCGATACTGTGTGAATGTATGTGGTGTGTTTAAGTGCAACTTTTCACAAACACACAGGTACACTCCTCAGAAAGAGAGAGGAAGTGTGTGCGTGTGTCAGGAGGATTGCAAAATGTGGTCCTCTTGGTTCGTTCCCATGGTTACCCAGTGAGATGTTTGGTCTGGTGGCAGGTCGGAGGAAAGGTAAAGCAAGCAGGGCCTGGTTGACTGCTGACCAAATATACATATGAAATACGTACAAAATATCTGTGGGACCGTTTTTCATGTCGGTGGAAAAGAAAAAAAGTCTCACAGATGTAAAAGGTACAGGTGACCGCAAGGAGAGGGCCCAAGCTGTGAGGAAACAATAAACACTTCCAAAAACACACACATACAGGACAAAAAGAGTCTTGGCTTTATGTTACTGATGAGCAGATACACAAACACAGATATAAATTACTGCAGACGATCCATGGGCCTTATCACAAACAGCAGGCGAAACTTAAAGCTGAACAAGGAGGATACAAGACAGGGAGGTAAAGACCAACCGAAATAACAACCTCGAAGGGGAGAGAGAGCGTGGCTGGAAAGACAAAGTGCAGGCGTGCGGATTGAGTTGTGTGATTGGAGCGATTTTCCTGCTTGTATGACCATCCATGATCGATGATCCACTTGAGACAGGGCGATGGTTTTCTGAGGAAAGTGGCAGCAAAGTCAGTGATATGGGTTAGAAGGCCTTCACAAATCCCACTGTGGTGATGTAGACACAGGGAGAAGAGGAGGAGGAGGAGGAGGAGGAGGAGGAGGAGGAGGAGGAGGGGCAGCCCTTTTGAGTAAAGCGTGGTGAGAGTTGGGAGGTTGAACAAAACAATGAATATCACCACATGCACCAAAAAGCCTCACACCGATCCCAGAGTGCTGGCTATGGCTTCTGAGAAAACAGCCTAATGAGCCCGAGACGCAAAAAAATAAAATAAAACCCCAAATGATTTTGCAGACGAGAGGGCGAGGCCAGTGAGCGCTCCAGATCTGGGTCTATTAGCATCACAGGACTGCCCTGAGAGAGAGAGGATACAGTGCATGTGTTGGTCCATTCTGCGCAGGGGTGGGGGGGCGGGGCTTCTCTACTGGTCCCGGTGCAGCAGGCGAATATTAGAGCGGACTCAACTGGACCCGGGCGCGACGCTCCACCAAGCAGCAATAAGTACGGTCACATCCAGAACAAAGAACACTGACAACTGATAGGAACAATGAGCACGGAAACAATACACATGCACACATGCAAAAAAGGGGACACGTAGAAGACATCTCTTGAGAAACGAGGAGTGAGCACTAAATCACCCACATTGAAGAATAAACATCCAGCATGTTAACAGGTAGCCCGGAAAACACACAGAAAGGGAGGAGGGGTGCAAAAAGGAAACGGGCAGAGAGGGGCAAACTGGGATATATAGTGTACCAACATGAAGTGAAGAGCTGTACAGCACTCTTATTCCTGGGATTGGCTATTATGTTGATTATGCCGCATTCATGTCAAATCGGAGTTATATCATCTTCCAAGTCGTAGGTCAGTAACGTCTTTTCACCTCCAACGTCCATCCCATTTGACGTGAACGTGGCATTTATCATAATCATCATCAGCATAACAAGTTTTCTCAGAGGTGCTGTTCTTGTAAACGTTCGCAACTGGTGAGCACTAAGGTGCAGCGACGGACTCCGAAAAAGGCCATTTACATTCAACACTCACATCAGTGAGCCAAAAGATCAAAATCTGAAGATGCTTGTTGGAAAAAGTGCACTTGCTCTTCTCTAGACTGCAATCAAGTATGGCCACTTTGAATACATGAAAGTGTTTGACACAGTTAACAGTACAAGAACAGCACCAGGCCCCATTTTGCAGAATACTGTACGTGTTCCCCAGACTGGAGAATGTAATTTAATATAGGAATGTAATACTGACACTGAATCAGCTATTTGATGATTTGCTTGTATTTTGTGGGAAAAAGGACTGTTATGGGGCCAAATGTTGAATATATAGTAATGTTATATCAGTGTATCATCAGTATTCTGGCAGTACGTTTCACTATAAAACTTACATAAGGTCAGGTAGCTCGTGGTGATTACACTTCTGATGTTTCAAGTCTTGGACTCTCATGTGCTTCTAGTTTGGATTGTAGTAAGAAAAAAAAACTACCACGAATGTTCTGGAAAATGGGGCAAAGTGAGTAAACACTCAATTATAGAAATTATATTTTATGCCGTTTGATTCTATCCAATCACATAGCGCCTACTGAATATAACCGACTTTCCACAAATGAAGGGAGAGTTCAGCTTGTCTGCCCTTGGTAAGAGTTCTAGGTCAAGAAATGCGTTTAAGGTACAATTCAAAACCACAACAGATATTCCTTAGTTGCTCCCCAGACAGGTTTCTTGCATCTCTCCACCACTTTGGTAAATTTCAGGAATGCATGCATTCATATGAACATCACACAGTTTTTTTGTTGTTTTTTTTTGTTGTTTTTTTTAAAAGAGCGACAACAAAGAATCTATAAACCTGCCAACATGCCAGTAAAAACATTGAATGTTTGTCTTGAAATCAAATGCTCAAAAAAATGACTTGCAAATATAAACCCCAAAACATACAGATACGACTGAACTGATCCCAAAACACTCGAACAACAGTGTACAAACAAAAACTGTGACGAGCACAAAAAAAAAAGCTTTTATAATAATTTGTATGTGTGTATAGATATATATAAATAAATAAACACACACACACACACACACACACACATACATACATACACCCGATTAGCATTACCGTTCTTTTAGCCCTCTATTTTTCCCAGTTGTAATTTACATGGAGCAAGACAAGAGAGTTATGGTGTTGGTTAATACAGTAGTATATGAGGGGGCGACTGAGACGGGAGACACAGGAGAGCTCAGGTTAGCAACAGCTGCATGAGGGGAGAAAAAAAACAAAGGGTTTGATCAGGACGAGACGGGAGAGGAGGGGAACAGTGGGTTACTGTAGATGGGACAGGATGAGGCGGGACGTTAAACGTTAAAACGAATGTGAGGCGAGAGGAGGGAGAGTCCAACATGGACAAAACTGAAACATTACGAGTACGCCAGACCCTACCACCCCACCCCACCACAGAAATCAAAGTTTAACTTAGCTCTCTTGCAGTAGAAATGGAAAGATAAGCGGTTAAATGTTCATATTTCTTGTTTTCTCTTTTTGTTGGTTTCTTGAAGATGCATTTCTCTTTTGTTTTAGCATGTCGTTAGGGGTCGTCTTTTTCCAAGCTTCTGTGAGGCTTTGTCACTCTTTAGAGCTAAAAAAAATAAAAATAATGAAAAGCAGAAGGCAGCTTAATATTCATTAATACACAGTGAGCGTTGCCTCCATTACTTTTTATCTAGAATGGGATCGGACCCATCCATTTACTATTAGGTAACACATGAGGATGTAGAAGAGTTCAGAACTAGCCATGGATGTAAAATAAGAACTGGATACGTCTAGTCTTGCTTCCAATTTTTGATTTGATTAATTTTTGATCTATGTAGCTTTTATATTTGTAAAACCTTCCTCGAGCACTACTGCACATATTCAGTGGCCGCATAATCCAGAAGTAAACCCAGAAGCTGGGACCTGTTTTGGGGTATGTGCCAAGGGAACAGTTCTTATCGGACTGAATAGGCGCCATGTTTGGGTCCAGTATCCAGTTCTTATAATACATCCATGGAACTAGCGCCCTAAAATGTCCATTACAGTGTCACATTGCATTGAAGAAGTGCAGAAAACTACAGCCAAAGAAACCAAGATGTTTGCAAAATCTATGAACAATAAATAGTTAAACCAATAATTACCTCTAAATAAATAGTTTCAATAAGGTAAAATTGGAGAGAGTCGTTTACAGCATGCCTGATCACTTGAACACTCCTGTAGGCCTGATGGACTCTACTGTAGCAATGTAGCAATCAGATTTCAGTAATATGGCTTTTTGATTGAATAAACACCTGTATGGATGCAACTGTGCAGATCAAAAGATTTGTTGTTTTTGGGCTTCCTGCATCAAATTAATTAGCACAGTCGACAGAAATAATGGTCAAATTCAAGTTATGCTTTATGTATTTTATTTTCATGTTGAGGTTTTAGAGTTGCAAACGTTGCTTTATTTGTAATAAAATTTAAATCTCAATAAGTTTCATTATGTGAAGAAACAAATCTAATCTGCCCATTTAAGGCCTCTCGCATCCTTTTGTCAAACACCAACTAAACATGATGAAAGAGCAGTGAATTTATAATGTAGCTGTTCCTTGACACGTTTTACATTTCCAGAGTCCATAAATAAAACATTTGTGTTGATTACCTTGTAATGCGGATAGCAGCAGGTCATTAAGATCATTTACTGTCTTTACATTATCACTCTGTAGTTGAGGATTTGTCTTCATAATAAAAAAAATGTCCAGAGGCAGAAGGGTGGCATCAGATTTGAAACTCAAACTAGGCATATCTTCTTAAACCTATTTCATGTTTTCAGTTTCCGCCCCATACTGGCAGACCCCTGTGCTACTGTGACTGTACGGTAGCACAGTACCGTGAGTGCGATTGGGCCTTTTCACGTACCTGTGCGTCTCAGGAGCCCTGGTAGGTTTCCTGGAAACGAGCCGTTTCCTCGTAGATCAGTTCCTTCAGCTTCTCCTTGGGAAGGTCATCCAGTTCCATGGAAAAAGTGAAGGGCTCCTCTGCTACTGGCTACACACACACACACACACACACACACATTGTACAAACCTTCAACTAAAGCTGGAGAGCCATTTCCTTAAAGTTTTGCTTAAAAAAAATAAAAACAAATTTGAGAAGTCTGGTGTGCCAACTTCTCATTTCCTGTTGCAACATGCTGCTGCACACAGTTATTCATAAGAGGCTGTTGCAGCTCATGACCTGGAGGCAGCGGTTTGATAAAGAGGTTAGGCTTTAAGACTATTGCTGCAGCCTGAACAGTGCAGTATAATTATAAAATGTGGCATCGGAACACAACAAGAGTAAAAATGGAAGTGCAATTCAGTGGAAGCTGTATTTCCACACAAACTGCTGTAAAGCCATAAAACAGCTGGGTTTAAACACTTTGATTCTACAGTACAGTACAACGCTGATGTAAACTGAGATGTGATTAGCCATTACATTCTTTAACCTCTTTGGAGCTGAACCATGGAGCAAACTTAATACTAATTGCATTCCAAACGCAGATAAGAGGCTTCCGAGCACAAAGCAGAAAGGCTCACTGTTAAATCTTGGACCGTGGTTGAAAACAATGACCAACATGCCCACTGCATGTTTGAATGGATGAGCCCTTTCTGCCTCCAACAAATATCAATACTCGAGGCGTTTCCTCTTTAGAGCACGGTAGAGTTTTAACATTGATCTTTTTTTTTGCAATTTCTTTGCTTTTCACCTCTAATGACTTGGCATCTCCAAGTAATTTCACAGACTGCCTAATGCTGCAGCAATAATTCATAAATCAGCTTGAAATGACGGCTCCATCTGTGCGTACCTCATCTGTGGGATCGTAGTACTGCTCCAGGTAAGGATGAGCCAGGGCCTGCTCGACGCTGATGCGCTTGATGGGGTTAAAGGTCAACATGCAGCTCAGCAGGTCCAGAGCTGCGTTAGATGAAGAAAGAGCTTTAAAAACAACTTTATGATTAAAATTATGTCACTATCATAAATATTTTATTGGACTGAAAAACAACCAAAGATAAGACAAATATTTCAATAGTTTACATTCACTTATTTTTCATGAACTGTATTGCTGTGCATTAAAAACTAAAAAAAGTTTAATATACAAACTAAAGTTAGACATGAAGTATAATTTTACTGTCCCACAAGGCTAAATGATAATATGTTGTAATAATTTGAATCAAATTATTAATATATCTTAATGTTGTGACAATTTTGCAATGTGATATATATTACCACTTCACTGGATGTTCTTGCTGAAGTTCTAAACTTTACCAGCCCCTTCAAGCTTGTTGTGAATGCAAATAATATGTTTATTATTCTAACATATAAAGCCCATACAACAGCTCTGAACAGAACATCTGACAAAGAATAACCATGTATTAAAAGCATGTTAAGACGAAGGAAAGCGGGAGAATGTGATGTTTCAGTGTCAGATACAGGAGACTTACAAGATACAAGAAACTTGTACTGAAGGCCTATTGATGCACCTCGGTTACTGATAGAAAAACCCTTTGTTGCTCCATCTAGTCTGACAGAAAAACCAGGACCAGAAACAGTTTTTGACCGACTACACAGAAGCACCTGCTGCTCACTTTGGGCCACAGAGAGCAGCTGTAGTGTTCACCTACTTTCACAGGTTAGTCCATAGGTGGTTGTTGTTGTTTAAAATATACACTTCTTATTTTCTTAAGAAATGAATATGCGTTGCCATACCTTTTGGGTCTGCCTTGACATACAGCTTTTCAAAGGGGACCTTGGGTTTTACAGGCAGTGCCTGCAGGTAGTTCCTCGCCTTCAAATTGATAATGCAGTTCAGATCTTCTTGAGATGGAGAACCAAGGACGCCTGCACAGAGAGTAGAGCAAGGGATATCTTTCACTGTGGTGAAAGACCTGCATAAGTTCCATCAAAACAAATGTTGCTCGCCCCATTTTCAGCCTAAATTTTGTGTAAGACAGAAGCTATGTAAGTTCAGTTTTCAGAAAGTTGAGTCGCTTTAGTGAAGAGTACTGTAAGGGTTATATGTACATGCTGTTAAAAGGATAACTGGGCAAACCAAAAAGGCCAACGCGAATGATCATCTAGCATGATGAAAGGTTCTTCAGGTCACTTCACAGTGTTCACATTTTGTAGAAATGAGTGAAAACTTTGTCTCACCCAGTATGTGGTTGAGCTGGTCCAAGTAGTGTTTCCCGGGGAAGATAGGCCTGTTGGACAACATCTCAGCCAGGATGCAGCCCACTGACCAGATGTCAATGGACTTAGAGTAGCCCTGAGACACATATATAGCACATGCAGTCAACAAACTAAGAAGCACTCCAGTCCAATACAGAATACACATCAGTTGCTCACTCGCCTACCTTTGAGTTGAGCATGATCTCTGGAGCCCTGTACCAGCGTGTAGCCACGTACTCGGTCAGGAAACCTGTGTGGTCGTGCTCGGGGTCGGCTATCCTCGCCAGGCCAAAGTCACAGACCTGAGGATGACGCAAAGGGTGAAAGGTCAGAAATGTCGACCTGCCAGCGGATATATAGAAGAAGTCAAGGCCCCACACTCTTAGGCTTTTCAAACGGAACAACTGACAAGAATTTGAGAGTGAGTAAGGCTCTACCAGTTCCCATTTTAATGCTTCGCTAAAATTGTATTTCTCCTGGTTTACTTTCTAATCTTGTGGCTCTGGTTAGATTCCTTCTAACTTGTGTTTTTGCTGTAAATCTGGGACTGGGCAGTGTTCCAGCAGAGTAATACTGCATACAATGTACCCTGGGACCACCTAGCAGGGTTATCCAGTCATGTTATTGTGACCCTTTAGTTTAAAGTTGGTCAGTCAATTCTAATATTACATTGCATATACTACATTATGCAGAAGTATAGCTACAGTAATATGGGTTTTTTTTAATTTCTTTTTCCCCTGGAGAGGAATGTATCCAAATTTAGCTGCAACATGTTCTGCCTTTGTTCTTTTACTCTTCCCACATGATCGGCTAATCCAGGGATTGATGGTTGGGCTGCTGAGAGTTCACAAGTGTTCTCAAGCTGCACAACACGCCCAAGAGCAAAGAGAAACCTGATGGCTCATTTCACTGAGAGAGAAAAAAGAGAAAGAGAGATAGAGAGAGCCACTGGCAATGATGGCTTATGTGTATTTATAGTCGTTTGTTTTAGGTTTTAAAGACCACTACTAACAAATCACTCCAGAAAGTAACTCTTTCCACTCCCCCCCCCCCATACATTTTAAAAAGCATTCTCAGTTCTTAGGGCCTTTGTCATTGCTGTACATCATGAATCTACAATGCTTAAAAACACCCTCTCTCTCCCTGTGTACATCTTCCTACATTTCCCAGAATGCATTTCAGCAACCTCCAGTAATTTGATTGGGTGTGAAGCAGTTCCGTTTAGCTTGTAGGCACATTTTCTCAGATATAAAAATAGCACTGGATGTAGATTGTTCTTCATCTTTCATCGTAGATGCATTGATCAGCTCCACGTTACAAGTTATTCAATTTGGAAATATGAATGTTTGTCACTGTGGAGGAGAAGAGAAGTAGTAACAACACTACAGGGCTGTTGTTGCCAGCTGAGAAGAAGCCAGTGCCACGCCCTTTACACATTAAACACACTGCAGCTGTACTGTGTTATGGACAACGCCTTTAAAAAGACACCTTTGCTCTGTGAATCCAAGGTACTGACACCTATCTGGAGAATGAATGTTATTAATTTGGATCCTCTTTACATAACACCATTGTAGACGCTCCAGAAGTATTTCACTTCAGGTTTGACTAGTTATCTGCCAAGAAGCAAGTAATCAGGAAATAGAAATTACTTCAGAGAGAATTTTACAGCGTCCCAATGCAACTGTTTTAATATTAAGTATCTGCAAATACCAAATTTGATTCAGTTTTTGCTGTGCAGGAGACCTACTAAAATAGTAAAGCCAATTCCATTCAGACGAGATTTGAGATACACACAGACCAACAGGACCGGGGCTCATCTGCATTCCCATTAGACTGTTATGGCCTAATAAGAGCCAAGGCTGAAGGTCTGAATTATGGAAAGAGAAACAACTGTTTGGCAGAGCCATGATGAGCAAGGAAGGGCTCGGGTCAATCCATCACCAATATACCACATTCCTGAGATTCTTTTTCAATCATGTTGAGAACTGATGTTACTGCTGGTAACTTACTAGTAGCAGTGTTTAAATACACATAATGGTTCTTGTGTAAAAACATTTTTTTGCTAACTGAAAATGTGCATTTGACTTTAATGCATCGTGTGAGATTGAGAAAATACCCTCTTTTTAACTTTTGTCTCCCAAAAATGAAGTCAAGCGTACCAGTTACCAAATCCAACTTTGAATTACAGAAAATTATTTAATATCTTTACCAAATTTACAACATATAAAAGCAGGATTTCCACATAAAACAATATACTATATACACACTACCCTGTGCAAAGCATGTAGGTGCATGTGAAAAACCTACCATAACTCCTAATTTCTTCTGCTGTGAGGTTAAGGCTGCTGACAAAATAGATACAGTGGCCTAGTTGTCACCAGTGGTGATAGTGTGTGTGTGTGTGTGTGTGTGTGTGTGTGTGTCTGTGTGTGTCTGAGCTGACCTTGAGGTCACAGGTGGTGTTGATGAGCAGGTTGGAGGGCTTGAGATCACGGTGCAACACGTTGGCTGAGTGAATGTACTTGAGGCCTCGCAGGATCTGGTAGAGGAAATAGCACACATGGTCGTTGCTCAGCTTCTGGCCCTTCAGCAGCTTGTACAGGTCCGTCTCCATCAGAGTCTGCACAATGTAGCTGGAAAAATGCGGGTCAAGGAGGACGACAACAACAGAGTCCAAAACATCTGCACAAATAGTGAGAAATGTCCTTTGGCAAACTTTTGCAGTAGAGTGTACTTTTTTAAAATCCACAATAGCAGCATGGCACTAGGAATGGCATTGATGGTTGGTCCACCACTTTGGTCCAGACTGAAATATCTCAACAACTATTGGACGGATTGGCACAGAATCTTGTACAGAGATTCATGGTCCCCAGAGAATGAATCCTAATGTTGGTCCCCTGACTAATGCCACCACGGTTTTGAGTGAAATTCCTCAACAACTACTGGATTGATTTCCATGAAATTTGATACACACATTCATATCCTCCAGAGGATGAACCGTACTAACTTTGGTGATCCTGACTTTTCCTCTAGCATCACAAATCAGGTTAAAATTTCAATTTGTCCAATACTGATTTGGTTAACCTGCCAAATTAATACAATTCCCGTCCATATTTTGTGATTAGTTAGTTAGAAAATGTTAGCATGTTAAAACGCTAAACTAAGACGGTGAAGATGGTTAGGATTATACCTCCTTAACATAAGCATGTTAGCATTTCACTTAATGGACCACTGTGCCAAACAGAGCTGCTGGCATGTCTGTAGACTCTTTGTTTTGCTGATATAAGAGACCTTAGTGGTGCAATGCTACATACAGAATGGTGCCGTCCTTGGATTTGGTTACATCTGCCCTAATCAGGATTTCCAAGTCAGCAACGACACAATACAAAAACGTGGAGCAACTAAAGAGATCAAACAAGACAATAAAAATACAAGGACATCACACATTTTCTTTCCGTTTTTCAGTGGACAAAGCAGCTTTTCACAGAGAAACAACTCACTGACCGGCCGTGCCTACATCCCGTTGATAGCTGCTCTGCCAATGGTCACTACTGTCTAGGCTGTCTGAAAAGGACCCGACTAATGACTGAATATGATTAACGATAACAGCAGCCATGTTGCTTTAAATCTAGTCAAAATACTGAAACAATCATCCAGGCATTAAATAAACAGTTTGACTGGGTAAAGCGGACACTAAGTGCACAATAAAAATTACTTCATATGTCGATCTCAAAGCTCTATGGCAAGAGTGTAGCAGACTGGAAGCTGGATTAATAACTCCTTACCTTATTTGTTTGGTTAAACCTCACCATGCTGACACATTGCCTCAATACATTTTTAGGTCAGGTGTACTCAGCACAATTCTCAAAGCCACAAACCTAAAATTAACAAACAAAGCTGTTGCAATAAACTTGTTTCTTTTTTTGGTGCTTTTCTCAACCCCAAGAAATTTGACATTTGATCAAATTGATTTGGATGCTGCACTACAGTATGGCAGCAACTACAAACTTATAAAAATAAAAGTTTAATCCTATATAATAGTTAGATGTGCATGAACAGCATGCAGACAAATGCAGTGAGCCCCTTCCTGTGAAGTATTTAAGGATACACATCCCTCATGTTGTCAATGTGCCGTGCCCTGAGAATGTCATTGATGCCGATGATATTCTCATGGTGGAAACGCAGCAGAATCTTGATTTCCCTCAGTGTGCGCTGGCAGTACGTCTGGTGCTCAAATGGGCTGATTTTCTTGATGGCTACGCGCTGGTTTGTCATGTTGTCTATAGCAGAGCTGGAGAGGGTGGATGTGGAAAGAAGCACAAAACAGGTCTCATATTACACACTGCACAATTCACGCACAATGACAGTATCAGAAACTGGGCTAATGCTAAGCTCCAACAGGGCGTTGCAGACTGCCAAGATGCACATGTGACACTTCTTTTTGCAGCTATATGTGGTGAAGCACTCTAGGTGTAGGCCTGAGTGTAGGTGCAGTTTAGGTGAACACGGAGATGGAGACCAGGCGGTACTGAGAGCAGCTGTGAATAGTGCGTTTCTGGGACCCTTTTTTACTTACTGAGAATCACCCTGTAGGCCCAAATGATGAAAACCTATGAAACCCATCACTGATCGACCAGGCCTAGGTTTTTACACAGGTACTCACCCTCAACAGGAACAACAGTTACATCACATCTCCTATTGGTAAAAGCATATTCTCTTATTGCACACACTGCATGAACTAGGCATGTTCACATGTCTGTGAACCATCTTCAATGGCTGAAATACTGTGACATGAACAAACGGCTCTGGATGCATGCATTGGATGAATTCACATGTTTAACAAACCATCTGTACACCAGGGTAGTGAGGAACAGACTGTTTTGAAGATGGTGCAAATCTTACAATTAAACTCTACATTGGTTTTCTTTCACTGTACCAACCAGTGGGTGTTGACAATGTTGACAAACATCAAGTGCTGCAACAGTGGGGATCACATGACCATGATGAAACACACGAGACGTGCGCTCACAAACACACAGCGTTTCTAAATGACAGTGGAGGATGTGAGTGGCCCTGCTCTCATGCTACCATCCACTTTGCACTGACGCGCGGTGCTGTCACGTCTGATCGCGTTCACAGCTCTGCCTCGGTAGAAATGACTTGGCATTGATTTCGTGCGCAGCAGTGTTGCTTAACACGTCCACACAAAGCTGAAGATCGCATACAGCGATAACACGAGGAAAGGCCGCGCTACAACTGACAAATGACACTCGCATCCTCTGCAGCAGCTTTAATGCAGGCTGAATGTTCGGCAAACAGAATTCAAGTAGAGATTAATGCGATTGGGTGACTGATGCCGGACGTACAGAATGGCTGTGGCGATAACGAACTCAAATTTGCGGTCAAATGCAGTCTGCAAAATATTTCTCATCGGAGAGCAAACTACGTCCTGCGCAATCGCTCCCAATCTTGTTTCCTGTACAGCTCATAGCCACGCCTGTAGCTAGTCAGCTAAACTGCTAACCACAACACGGGCTGCCTTAAGGTTCAACAATGTCTGAATGTTGGCCAGCTGTTTTAAATACATACATACACCGTGGCTGCACTCACGTTTACTGAACAACGCTTGTTGAATACAACAACTAAGGCTAGCTGGCTAACAGTATTTGCTAATAAACAGCTAATGTTAGCTAGCACTTTTCATTTGGATACTACGATGGCCCAACAGAGACAAGCACAACTCACCAAACCATTCCGTAAGCCCCCTCCCCGATGTAAGCCAGGTTCGTGTAGCGGGGGCCCACATCAAACATCTGGCCCTTCACGGACTCGCATCCGAGCCTGGGTCCCGCGGGTGCGGGCGCTACATCAAGCGGTGCATCGTGTGGTACATTAATCGGCACATCAAGTGGTACGTCAAGCGGTTCGTCAAGCGGTACATCCAGTGGTACTTCAATCTGTACATCGTGCGCAACAGTGCCAGCCGCCTCAGCAGCAGCGCTGTTGGAGTCCAGGGCCCCGACCGCTTCGGTGCTGCTCGCATCCGCCATTCTTCCTCTCCAAACCGCTCCTGCTTGTCACTGTGTTTCACCGAGTCACCACCGTCGCTCTCAGCACGGTGTAACGTTTGTCCGAGGCTTTAACCGAACGGATTGTTTAATTGACGGAGCAAAGCGACTCGATCACGGGCCTCTCTACTACTGGAGAGTAAATGGATTTCGTGCGCGAGAGCGGATTTGGTCTCAGTACCGAGCGTAAATGCGCCTGCCAAACTACGGTAATACCGGTGCGTTAGATATGTTTACTAGAGTGACTTGTTTGGGCGGAGTCGTGTCAGCTGGATACAGGCGCCGCCTATTTAGCTGCAATGTTAGGGCAAAACAAGCGCAACCTGCCAAATAAACACGCAGCAGCCGCGAGTGGGCGTGCCAAAATATGTTGCATGCTGCCTGGTATGACAAGTATAATAGGCTTTATAATCAAATTGATCAAATTGTAATTTTATCGTTTATTTGTGGTTATCCACCCTATACCATAAGTGTTGTTTTCTAAATGGCTGTGTACACTTTGTGGGACCCACTAGCGTGACGTTAGTGCCCACAGACCCTTTTTGTTTCGCCTACACATGAATATGGACTTTTCTGTGTCGTGATTAACATAATAAAAAACGGAATACATAAATAAGATAATAAATATTATTATATGTAATATTATATTTTATAACAAAACTATTATATGACTTATTATTACATAATATGTATTATATGATAACAATGTATGCCTACTGTGCAGGCTTATATTTTAGATACCTTAAAACGAATCGATGATGTAGCAAAGAGAAAACCCGCTGTTAGAATTGTGGATTTCTGCTACTAGGAATTTAGTTCAAAGACGCAAAATAGATACAGATGAGATGGGTATTTATTGTCTTTTGATAAGTCAAAGTTTTAACAAATTTACAAATTCAATTCAATGTTTGTAAGATAACTTTTGCAAATGACTTACATTGTTACATGTCCTTTCTTCATATTTGTTCATCCTAGCACATTTTGTGACAATGAGTTACAACTTTGAATTTTCTACTTTCAGCCTAAACAACTGAACTGTTAATAATTAATCCTCATTTACAAAGAAATTTAACCTTTATGAGTTAATTTAACGTTCAACAGTGTATGCGTGTATTATTCAATATATAGATCATAGACAGTCTGGTATAGATTTATGAGTCGGTTGTTTTAAGTTTGTAATGAGTTATAGAAATACATATAGGGTATTCATTACATCCCATACAAAATGGACCTTTCCATCTATTTATTTTACCTTCATTTATTTAGGAGAGACAGATTCTTGTCACCATGGAAACTACTGCCACAGCTGTAGCCACACCCCTTTGACGACGTCACTGCGCCGGGCGGATCACTTCCTGGTTACTTTCAAGGAGTGCTGCTTGTTGTGGTTGCTGTAGTATTGAGTTGTCTCCAGTAATGCTACATTTGCTTCTGCGACGAGACTGGATCGGCCGGATTCGTGTAGCGCTCACTCTCCTCGGACTTCCGTATACCATCTGCACACAAGGAGTTAGGTATGGACGGTAACGTCAGTTATAAATAGTAAACTAGAAGCTATTATCATTTTACAGTAAAGGACAGTCCTCGATCAGCGACATTGGCAGAGCCAGGCGATAGGATTGGAGTCAACATTACAGTAGACATAAATATTAGCTAACAGTTTTTGCTATTAATCTACAAGATATTGACGTGGCTTACGTACAAAATTACAGTTAAGCTTTATATTAATTTAATATATCAATATAACTGTAATATTAAACAGAAATTAACACAATCATTCAGAGTTAGGTTAACTAAAGCATTTTTAATTAAGATAACATTATTTGCTAAAGAACCTCAGCCAGGAAGGGACGAGGAGTGCATGTGTGATGGTACTGGGGGCGCTGCTGCAGGGGAAGACCAGAGCGAGGCTTATTTATTGCATTTCCATTTCTCCTATTTCCTCTCGTGCAGGCCTGCCATCTCCTGCTCATCTATTCATCCTTTCAGAACCAGCCAAACCTTCAGACCCATCAGTACCGCTTGCTGCAACCTCTACATGACCAGTGTCTGGACAATGCAATCCTCAGCAGCGCCTCATGTCAAGTCCAGATGCCCCCTGTATCCAGGGTCTGAAATCAAGCGCTTCGCCGTGCCTGATGACAAGGTGGACTGGATTCAAAACTGGCCGGAGTATAATCCAGTCAGCTACACCAACCCTTTAGTAGTAAAGAAGCCATCATGGGCGGATCCTGATATTGGGTGAGCAAAAAAGTGCATCAAGTATATTTTGATAAACCTATACGTTGAAAGAATAGCAGATCGGTTGATTTATATAGTCAAAAATATTAGCTGTTGCTTGTCTGTTGTGAGACCAGCTGGAGTTTATTTATGCCACTTTTGATGACTTCTGCTTGTTTCGCAGCTCTTTCTCGCCAAAGTTCAACACTGTGGATGGTGCTGTGGACCGGACAAGCTTTGATGGCAGCTACACACACGAAAAGGGAATGCCACTGTAAGTTATCGAGTACCAAGAAAAATGCTTCTTACAAGGGCTTTTCCTTGACACATACAGTGATTTTCAAGCAAAGACTCCAAAAGAAAGTCACTATAACAAGATATTGTATATCATAGCAGCTTATCTATTTCTGGTGGCCAAAGTGTTAGCGGACACTTTCCCAATGTTACTTTCACATATCACGGTAGCTGCACAGAGCTGTTGTCTGTGATGTTGATTCTCAGTGTGGTCATTAGTATTGGCAAACCTTTCACATGACAGGGAATCATTTCATTAAATGTTAATGTCAAAAAGATTGCTTAATGAAGCTTTAATACTAAACCAATTCAAATTCACTGTTTACTCATGCAGAAATCCTCGCGGACGCACAGGGTTGACTGGTAGAGGATTGCTGGGACGATGGGGACCCAATCATGCAGCAGATCCCATTGTCACCAGGTAACTCTTTCTTCACTTTACACATCTGTATTATCTATCTGGATAATACAGATGTGCTAACCATAGTTCATCACTCAATTTAGTTATGTAAAGAATTATTTCAAAGGGGAAAAACTTGCTATATGTCACTGTCTGGCAGATGGAAAGTTGATGCCAAAGGAGAAAAGGTGCATCACTCAGTGTCCAAACGGCCTATACTGCAGTTTGTATCCATCAAGAGGAAAGACTGTGGGGAGTGGGCCATTCCTGGGGTTGGTGGCTTTAGCATTTCTTTTTCAAGCTTTATTGATGAGGACCACAATATGCTCACGGACTTCCAAAATAAACTCACATCTAAGTCATGGATGACTGGTTTCTGGTAAGATGTCATTGTTCTGTGACTTATTTGTTCTTTTTTTGTGTAAATGTGCTTGTGTTGCAGGGGATGGTAGATCCAGGGGAGCAGGTCTCTCTCACACTGCAGCGAGAGTTCTCGGAAGAAGCGCTGAACTCGTTGGCAGTCCCGCCATCGGAAAAAGCAAAAATCTATGAGCGGATCACCAAACTCTTCAAATCGCTAGGGTTTGAGGTGAGCAACTGTCACCCACTCACATTTTAGTCATCAAGTGCTTCTATGAGGGAAAACTAAACTATGCCCCCCCACCCTCCAGGTCTATAGAGGCTACGTAGATGATCCAAGAAACACTGACAATGCTTGGATGGAGACAGTTGCTGTTAACTTCCACGATGACTCAGGTATCAATAATTAGGAATAATTGTCCCTCCACGCCTCCTTCACTATTCAAAAGAATCTTTTCAAAGCCAGTACTTTATTCATTCATGCTCCAGCAATTTGTAAACCATTTTACAACACTTGTTGTAATAGTTCTTAAGACATTTTCTCTCTGCGGACAACAAATAGTGTGTCAGTAGGACAATGACATGAATGTGTTGTTGCTGCAGGTGACAGTGTGAGCGAGCTGCCGCTGCAAGCTGGCGATGACGCAGGACAAGTCCAATGGGTTGATGTTGACTCCTCCTTCCCGCTCTATGCGAGTCACTCCCATTTCCTGGAGCTGGTTGCCAAAGAGAGGAAAGCCCACTGGTAACAAAGGACGAAAGACTTAGACAGACATAACGATGAAGGAAACATTAAGAGCCTTGTGGCTGTCTGTGTGCTAAGAGTGCTTTTGCACTTAGGATGCTTGACATCTAACCTTATGTGAATCTTCTCTTACTAATTCAAACTAAATAATTGTAACTATTGCATTCAAATAATAATAATTTGTTTGACACTCATATGTATGCCCACAATGCACTACAATATACAGCAGCATTGTAACTATGCTGTTTACACCAATATAGAAGAAAGCATTTCCAATAATGTTAGAAGCGGCTGTTTGACTTTTGTCACAGAAAAGAATTAAAAAGAGAGCATATGCACATTCAACTTTTAAGAAAAAAAGCTTTTCACTCACCGCTTGGCTGAAGCGTAACATGAGACTGTAAAATGCAAGTTGCTGCTGAGTGGCACACCACATTATTTTTGTTGGCACACATTATGCTAATTAATTAAATGTTAACAAGGATCACATTAACCCAGCCTGATGATGGAAGAACAAACACAATGAGCTGCTGAACATAACACATACTACATTCATTTAAGCGTGA
>JAVQJL010004492.1:0-55073 GCA_036024295.1 Nannoperca obscura
GTCTTTGTGTGTGTGGAAGTTGGTCTCGACCGGCTCCATGTGATTGAGTGCCCTGAGATAACTTTGTTATGATATGGCGCTATATAAATAAAATTGAATTGAATTGAATTGAATATAGATCCTAACAGGACACAGGAAGAGTCATCCAAATCAGGGGGTGTTGGGAGACTGTCAGGAAAGAGGAAATAAGAAAGTCAGGAGTTTTGGATGGGTCATAGGGAAGATGGTTGAGGAGATAGGCATAGAGCATATGGAGGTTAGTCCAACGGTACCATTAGGGTTCCACAATGGGTGTATGAGGGGATTGAGGTGGATATGAGTATGATAGGGAAAAACAAGGAAGCAAGGGCGGTAGAGAAATATATGAAAGAGATATAAGGACTGTATGAGAGGGTTTACTGATGCGTCTAAATCCCAGAGTGAGAGAGTAGGAATAGCTTTTGTGGTACCAGAGAGAAATATAGTGATTAATAAAAGAGTTAGTGATAAAGTGTCTGTATTCACAGGAGAGATGTTGGCCATATTAATGGCCCTGGAGTGGATAGAAGAGGTGAGGGTAGGACGGGTAATGGTAGGGTCTGACTCCAGCAGTGCATTAGTCAGTATTAAGAATATGGAGTCAGAAGAGAGGCAGGACTTAATAAATGACATATATCAGGTATTATATAGAATTAAGAGGCTGGGGGTGGAGGTGAAGCTGGTATGGGTTCCGGCCCATGTGGGGGTGGAGGGGAGCGAGTTGGCAGATAGGTATGCTAAGGAGGCTATTAAAAGGGGGGAAGTAAACAGGGAAATTAGTTATGGCAAAGGGGAAATTAAGAGTATAGTTAGGAAGGGAATGATAGAGAAGTGGCAAAAAGAATGGGACAGTGCAGACAAGGGAAGAGAATATTATGGGGTCCAAAGGAAAGTAGGGGTAGATAGAGAGACAGGTCAGAATAGAAGAGAAGAGGACATAATAGCAAGGTTGAGGTTTGGACACACAGGGTTAAATAGTACCCTCAAGATGATGGGGAAACATGAAACGGGGATGTGTTAGCACTGTGGGAGGACGGAGACTAGGGAACATGTAATTATGCAGTGTCCAAAGTACAAAGAGGAGAGGGTAATCCTAAAAGAGAAATTGGATAGAGAGGGAATAAAGATGGAATTGAGGGAATTATTACGGTTAGAGTCGGGGAACGTGGGATATAAAGCATTATTTGGGTTTCTGGCAAAGACGGGGATTGGCAGGAGAATACAGGAAGAATAGGAGCCTTCAGTTCACACTCCAGTTTAGTAGGTGGCGGTAATGCACCTGAACGTTGTTAGCCAACCGCCAATAAACACCAGAAGAAGAAGAAGAAGAAGAAGAAGAAGAAGAAGAAGAAGAAGAGCGCTATTTCCGGTTCCAGACGCGCCAAAAAGAAAACAAGACCTGTCAACGAGTGAGAAGACATAAACACACCGGCAACATAACCTACTTGGCTGTCTTACGATTGCATTTTAACTAATGGTGAGTTATTTTCCTCCTAAAGACGCTAAATAAGCTAACGTTAAAGTTATGCTAGCTAAGTCAACGGTAGGGCTGCTGCCTACATTAGCTCTGACATTAACGTTTCGGCTGTCAGGCTCTCCAGTGGTGGAAAACGTATTCATATCATTTACTTGGAAAAAACTATGCAATGGAAAGTAACTCAAGAACAAGTTTAAGGTAACTGTTACTTGCACTTTACTTCAATAGTTTAGTTTTACGCCGCTACCGCTGCTCACCGTTACTCTACTTAGCGTCCACTCTGCTGAAATGTCCTTGAGCAAGTCACAGAATGTCTCCCAACTCCATGTCCTCTCACCTCGCTTTGGAAGTGGACAAATGATGAGCAAGTTCCCCCGTGGGTGCCATAAAGGGTTGCATATAAGTAAGTAGTTAACTTAAAAAGGGACTTGAGGATGAGGAGGTGGGGAGACCGGCTGAAGAAGGTTGAGCAGCTTGCTCAGTCGTTCCAGCTGAATCCTCTGGCCTCACGCTACAAACCTCGCCTGTGGCCGTGCCAGCCTTCCTCCACCTGGAAGCTCTTCCCTCGTCAGATTATGGCGATCAGCTTCGCTCAGAGCTGCAAGGAGGTAACAAGAATTTTCTGACGCTGGACTATCATCAGTGTGTATATTAATTTAGAGTGTGTGAAGAGAGAACGTGCTGACATTTGTGCCTTGCATTCCCTAGGCTGTACATGTTTTTGCACTTGAAAAAGAAAAAACACCCCAGGGCCAACGGATCTACCTGGTTACCAGTTACAGTGAGCTGTGGCATTACTACAGGTAAATATCAGCTCTGCATTGCAAAATGAGCTGCATCTTCCTCTGTGTGTTTGGAAAACATGCGATGATGTGGTGATTTCAGGGCTTCTTCGAAGTCTTGAAAGTTTGGAAATTGCTTAATTTGAGCCATTATGTATGTCATTCCTACTAACAATTTATATGTTATGGTAATGGTTTGCGAGTCTGGACATTTTTGGTTAAATTACCTTTTTTCAGGACTTACACACAGTCTTTGATGCACTGCTACGAGGTAATACCAGAGGGTGCTGTTTGTAAGCTTTACTTTGACTTGGAGTTCCACAAGCCCTCGAACAACGGAGCTGAGGGGAAAACTATGGTGTCTTCACTTATCCAGGTAGGGTACTTGACACAAATGTATTGACAGTGTATCACATGCACATAACAATGATTCAGATGTTCAGTTTGACAATTATAAAGCCAAAGAATTTCTTACAAAAATATCTACTTGACATTCAATAAGTAATTATAAATAATGGAGCAGTATCCATCCTGTATATATTTAACTTAGATTTTTCTAATTTCAAGCTGCAAGGTACTACTGCAATCAGAGATTGCCAAATTCTATCAAATTAAGAGTCATATTGAATATTTTCTAAATGTAGAGTATTGATTAAGTCTTCTAGCTATATTTTGATGGTTTGAGACTGTAGAGTTCTATTAATGCGTGTGTATTTCTTTTGCTTAAATGAGGGGAAAGAAAGAGTTTAGTTTCTGAGGCTAAGTAAGTTTCACTGTTGATTCAGATGAGCCAGGGATGATTAGCTGAATAAGATATTATTCAAAATTATTAAATTATTATGAAAAAATCAGTGCTTGTGGAGACTGGAATCTGTGAAATATGGAAGAAATACCCGGATAGATTATGTATGTATTTTTTTACTTTCTTCTGTCATAGATGTAGTATGTATAACATATTTATCTGTCTGTGTTTTGTGTGTTGGCAGCACGTTTGTGACAAGCTAATGGACGTTTATGGGATTGAATGCTCCACAAACGATGTCCTCAATCTCGACTCCAGCACAGAAGAGAAGTTCAGTCAACATCTCATCTTCAATCTCCCAAATGCAGCTTTCAAAGACAACATACATGTGGGTATGTTCCGAGTTACATGGAGGGAACAAACCTTTTTTTTTTTTTTTTTTTAATGTATATGTAACTTTTGTTCATATATTCTCTCCCTCCCTCTCTAGGCAGGTTTATCCATGCAATTCTTCAGCCAGTCCTGAGCACACCCAAAAGTGGAAGTTGCCTGAATGTTGGGATGAATTCAGTGGAAGAAAATAGTGGAACACGGTTTGTTTTTCAGACCTGTGAAAATAGAATATTTAAGTTTCTCTTCTCTCCTCCTCACTTTGTGTAATTTTTCTTACCGATTCACTGCCAGCAGAACACGTGTTTCGGAGGGGAGAAAGGCAGACGAGGTGGCCGAGAGTCCACAGACCAAGAGGCGCAAGCAGGAAGAGAGAGACCTCAGGTTCCTCCAGGTGAAAAACAAGCATGGCCAAGACTGTCTCTTTGTTGATCTTGGTAAGAGAAACCACAACCTTTTGTTTGTCCTTTTTTACTTTCATATCTAAGACAGGCACTTGTGTTAAATGCTTCTCTTGATATATTCAGTACCTCTACACATCAGTCTTTTGTAAACCTTGCCAGTATGTACCTATGGATATTTAATTTATGGCTATAATTTACAAAAACAGGTGTCTACACCAAGAACAGAAATTTTCGCCTTTATAAGTCATCTAAAGTGGGAAAGAACGCTGCATTCACGGTGGCAGACAACAACATGTTTATTGCCAAACCTGTTAAGGGAATTTCCGAGGAGGAAAGCGTATTCTTGGCTTCCTTAATCTGTAACGTGAGGTACTTTGAACACCTTTACCTTTACCTGAAAATATGACCTTCATCAAGCCACCAAATGTAAGTTTATTTCTGTGGATTGTTAGTTTCACAGGTCAGAGAATTCTTACGTGGGACGTCCCAGAAACAAAGGAATCCAAAACCTCGATGCCTCTTGGACAGCACGGATCAGCATCAAATCCAGGTAATACTGAACTGACATCCTATTCAGAATTACATATTCATTCAGCGTATCGATATTTTACCATCATATTTTTCAATATAAATAGTTTAAATTTATGTAACCGTTTCCCCATCCATCACTGGCAGACTCACTTTCTGGCTGCCTGTCGTCCCCTCATCAAGAAGTGGACAACTTTGTATTAACTGTGGTTAAAAAGGATGGCGTACATGGAAGTAAGTATTGGGCTGATGCTGAATATGTTTTTGCAGTAGATGTGTTACTTTCAAAACACTTGCACGTCTAGTTTTGGCTCCAGCTAATGATCATTTTCATTATCGATGAATCGTTTGGTCTCTGAAATGTCGAGGTAATGACTTCAGATGTCGTGTTTGAGTTCACAATTATGTAAAACAGCAGAAAAAACGTAGCTAGGTGTAGCTGGCAACTGAATGTATGTCACACTATGTGGTCCAAAATTATTAGTTTTTTTTAATAACATTGTTACTATGAACGTTTGGTGAGTCGCAAAGTGTGTGTTTGCACCGTGCTTTGACGGAGTCCACTATGCAGACACTAATAATCAGTAATTTCCTTCCACAGGTATCAGACGATGGAATTACTTTGCTGCCGAGCAACTGCTCGTCTACGACATCGTCAAATACCGCTGGTGTGAAAATGTGGAAAGGTTTCATAAAAGCAACAACATCATGTACGTATCTGCATGTTTTGCAGACAGTCTCTTAAGTGTGCTCCACCCTTCTGATTTGGTCTCATCCTCCGCTGCAGGATTGTTGTGGATCTCAAAGAGGAGGTGTGGTACCAGAAGTGTCACGATCCTGAATGCAAGAACTTCAGGTCCTCAAGTATGTTATGACCCCAAGAGCTGCCGTGTGTGTGTGTGTGTGTGTGTGTGTGTGTGTGTGTGTGTGTGTGTGTGTAAAAAGGGCACATCTGTGGAGTAATAATTTGAAAATTGGTGGTAATACCTCTGAGATGAACATTTCTAATGTTACAGGTTACCCACTGCCACCGGAGATCTGTGTCAGCTACATCATGACTCTGGTTTGTTGGCTTTACTTTATCTAGCATTCTGACTAAGCTAAATGTTCTTGTCTTCTTCTTCTCAAAGACATGGCGTTCTTCACATTTTATCAGCGTACGATCATGTCTTCTGTTCACGGACAGGATGAGGAAGACCAGGCTTACTTAATGGACGATGCTGGCAACATTGAACCCAGCCAGGCCCCATCGCGCACAGCGTCCGCAGAGGAGGAATCTGCTGACGTGTGGGGAGACGGACAGGATGACCAGGACTACTTACAGAGCCTGGACGACTTTGAACAAACCAGCGGGGATATCTCTGATCAGCTTCTGCTCAAATGTATGGATGATTTTGATTCCCAGTAGAAGGTGAGGTTTGTTATTTTGCACTGGCTGTACAGCATCAAATATACTAAATAGTGCTTGTACTAAAGTGTTGCCTAGATACATGGATTAATGCACTTTGACAATTACAAGAAAAAAGTCTCAAAAGAAACTAAATACAAAGTTTTGGAAGAAAGTATTTATTTGGTACAGTTGAAAAATAAATATACTGTACTTATAACACCAGCACAAAACTGCACCTTTGCCCTTTTCATATCATGAGTATTAAAAAACAACAATATGGCTTGAACTGTCAAGGAGGCTTCAACATGATTAGATGCGCGTAACGACCATAATTCAGTCCACACATTTGAATTCCTAACAAAACCCTTTGTCAAGAGAGTTGAAATGCTGCTCCGTTTCACACAAGACTCGTGCTGTCATGAACAATTAGTGAAATGTTGACAAGAACATGGAATTCATTCTGAAAAACCGGCTTCTTTAAATGAACCGTGATGCCAATGTTACCCTTAAAACTTGTGCATTGTACAAACGACAGCGTCAAGCTTCGTCCTGCATCCTGCGTCACTGAAATGTGAACATTTTAAAAAGGAGAAACTGCATGTAAAGTAGAGTAACATTCAGTATTTTCCATGCAGTTAAAAGAAAACAACCAAAAAAGCACAAACCACCTGTTAAGCAACAAGATAGGCTAATTACTAAAATTGTGCACTAAAACCAGTTCATCAGTCCTTTAGCATACAGCATTGAGAAGCATGGGAATGCTGGGAAGCTACAGAGTATCAGGCATGATAATCTGCATACAAATAGACCTTTCAGCAGACTCTATTTACAGGTTTAATGGTTACATTAAATATCAACTTAAATAGTCTGGTATATAAATACTCAATATTTGTCTTTGTTGTAAAAGCATTATTTCCTGTGGCTCCCAAGAATTAAAAAAAAAAAAAAAAAAACCTGCAGAATTCCTTTCATTGGCTGCACCTTTCTGACCATTAAGGCACAAGCAAGTCACATTTCCCCTTTGTTTTTTAAGCCTTACTCTTGGATAAATTATAAGAGTAACACGATGACATGTCGCTGGATGTACTGAACTAATTAGCCAATTATAGCAGGGAAACATTTACTGTAACAATTACTAGATAAAGTGGGAACAAAACATACATCAAACTGGATTCATTAACCAGTTAGTTTGAAAGCAATTCTAAAGATCATCACTGGTAGATAAATCTAGGCCCTTAATCAACGATTTGGTTATGGGTGTGAGCTCTAAATGATTGATTCCTTACAGTACGCCTCGATCCCAGTTTAAATCTTAATTTTGGCATACAGTTCATCAATTTGCTCTCTAAAACGGTCCCGAAGTTCAGCCCTCTTGGCCTTCAGGGTGGGTGTCAGCAGGCCGTTCTGTACAGAAAACATCTCAGGATGTAATGAGATGTCTCTCACCTGCAGAGAAAAAAAGAGAATAACAAAGGGTGCAAGTAAATATTTGAAGCGTTTGAATTACTGATTAATCTGCAGATTTTATTTTTATTTAAAAAAATGTAAAACGTCTCCAGAAATAGTGAAAAATCACAATTTTATAAAGCCCAAGGTGAGGTCTCTAAATTGCTTGTTTGTCTAACAAGCAGCTCATTCGTACAATTGATAAGGTGTTACTATGGTCTATGTACTTGAATAAAATGCCTTCAACCAATAATCAAAAAAGTTGGTGAGAAATAATCAACTAATCATTTGAGCTCTAATTTGAAGATAACTAAAATAATAATTATTAAATCAAATATGTTGCATTTAAAGACGTTTCTGTCGCCTGAACAATGCAGAACTTTAAAGGATGAATTCCAACATTCCAACAATCACCTGCTCAAAAGACTTGAGTCCTGCTTCTTTACCCAACCTCAGGATGTCCTCCAGAATGGCATTCTTCACATCCTATAAAAAAAACAAGTCAGAAAAATGTCAGCATGCATAGCAAGAGAGGCTGTATGTGTGGGCTGCTGAGCGTAATGTATCCCACCGTGTTCTTGCACAGTTCCGCGTAGGATCCTTCAATGCCTTTTTTCTTGATCCAAATAGGCAAAAAGTCTGGATCGGGTACCACTATCCCCACCAGACATGCCTGAGAAACACAACGCGAATAACAAGATCAAAAGTTGCACCAAACTACAAACTGTACATTATGAAAAGATCATGTGACATGTAGCACCCGTTTCACATTAGTTACTCACCTGTAAGCTTTCGCCATGGACAAATATCTGGGCCACTGGATCACTAAGATTATACACGGTTTCGATTTTCTCGGGGGCGATATATTCTCCTTGTGCCAGCTTGAAAATATGCTTCTTTCTGTCTGTGATCTTCAGAGTGCCGTTCTGCAACAAACCAGGAGAGAAACACGACTTAAAAATTAAGGATGCAACTGATGCTATGCCACTAGACTTAATACAGCTACACACAACAATAATCAAAGATCAATAATGCCCTTCAGCCTGTTCTGCTTACAGGTAGCCATTTCCCAATGTCTCCTGTGTGCAGCCATCCATCCTGGTCAATGGCCTCTGCCGTTTTCTCAGGATCTTTCAGGTATCCCTGGAATACATTTGGTCCTTTGACACACACCTAGAGGAAGACATGACAAAAGACAAAAAACATGTTTTACCTTTCTGTCCAGACAGAAATATCTCAACAACTATTCGATTGATATAATAATAAATGTTCATGGTGCCCAGATTATCTAGCCGAAGGACTCAAATGAACTCTTTCATGTGTATTTATCATGATTTAAAGGACCAGCGTGTATGATTTGGGGGATCTATTGGCAGAAGTGAATTATAATATTCATAAATATGTTTTTCGTTACCTCAGAATGAGCCTTCTATATCTACAGAGGGAGCAGGTCCTCCTTCACAGAGCCCGCCATGTTGCACCACTATGTTTCTACAGTAGCCAAGAACGGACAAACTGAACACAGGCAACTAGAGAGGCCCTTTTGCATTTTTCACGTTTTGCAGCCACCGTAGGTTCGCCCACAAGCTTGGAAGGGCGAGTGTGAGTTGAGTTGAGTATGGTTGAAGTCGTAAACTTTACTGCTAGATGCCATTAAATCCTACATACTGGTCCTTTAATTTGCATCTTTATTTTCCTCTGGAGTCATGTGTCTTTTCCAACCCTCTCTACGCTGTAATAAGAAATGTATCATCTTTTGGTTCTCCCATTCATTTGACATGCAGCAACTCTTCAGAGATAGAAAATGCAGAACATGAAGTCACTGTTGGTTTTGGCCTCTTCAGGCATCTCTTTGTATGTAGTAGTAGTAATAATAATTTAAGATAATACTTGCATTATCCTTTAAGTATTTATACAAAATACTGTTTAATACAAAGCAAATAAATGAATACATTTCCCACCCACTGCATGTTTGTGTTTGTTTGTTACTGAAGCAGCACTCCTCACCTCTCCCTCTCCATTGGCTGCCAGGTAATTCATTTCTGCCACATCCACCAGTTTGACAGCATTGCAGGGCAGTGGAGGCCCGACATGACCTGGAGACACAAAGGAGTCGCAGTTCAGCCTCAAGGTTAAAGAAATAATTGTGTACATTTTACAAATAAGCCGTAATAAATGAGAATGAATCGGAGCAACAGGTAGTGGATGTTTACCTGCTGTCCAGTCCCCGGGCAATGACATGGTGCACCCAGCTGTACATTCAGTCTGGCCGTAGCCTTCATAAAACTGATGAGTACAGGGCAGTTTTTTAGAGACATGCAAAACAAAAACAATCAGTTATTGATACAAAGTGCCAAACAATCAATGCGATGGTTGCGTGGATGCGGCTCACCTGACAGCCCAGTGCTGCTCGCAGGAACGTCAGGATGGTTGGAGACACCGGTGCTGCTCCTGTAATGATGAGTCTGACTCGACCGCCCAGACTCGCCTGCAAAGTGTGAAGCAAACGGGAAGACTCGGAACGTCAAACGGAAACACTGGCCACTGTTTATTATGCATCATAAAACCCACTGAGGAACTATTAGAATTACAGTAAGCAACTGTAACTGGTGTTTATCTGCACTGTATTTACCTGAGGCCATTTAAATTTGAGTGTCTGAATTTTCATGTGTATATGTATATACCCTCATAAATTCCCACAATAAAAAAACTAAAAAATCAATAGCCTTTATTAGTAAAGTATGTACAGAATCTAAAATTATAAAATGTAAAAAAAATAAAATAAGAACCTGCTAACATAAGACCAAACCTCATCGAGGCTGATATGTAAATATGTTGAGTTGAATGATTTATTTTAAAGTCAGCAGAAGAGATACATTAAAAAGTTGAGCAAAAACACGATGCTTTTACGGAGCACGCCATGTTTACCTGTACTTTTTTGAAGATGAGCTTGTCCCACATGCTGTCCGTTCTGACCACACCATTTTTGAGCTCCGCCTCCTTCCTCCTGAAAGCAAAATCGAGCAGCCACCTCTTCAGTGGCGTGTTGGCTTGACTAAACACCTGAGGAGGATTGAGACACGCCACAGAAAAACAAGGTAGCAGACCAGAGAAATGGGTTAGTGGCTAGAAATAACTAAATTAATTGAGTAAAAAGATTGATTAAAGTCTGAAGAAAGTTTCTGAATCAGCTGGCTCTTCTCTTAACAATTACTTTAGTACTTATACTTTGTCTGACCTTATCAAACATGCGGTTGAGGAGACGTGGGACCACAGGGAAGACCGTTGGCTGCAGCGTTTTCAAATCATCCATCAAGAGTCGAATGTCCCCTTGGAAATAGCCGATTCGAGCCCCATGGATGAGGATGACACACTGACGAAAAGAGAGCTGCTTATTCCTACTTGTTCAAATCTGTGTGACATTTTATCCACAAGAATGTTGTAAACATTTCACTGCATATCCAGAGTTTGTTATTGTTTTATTTTTTTGTTTGTTATTTTCCAGATTCAGAAGCTGTTACTGGTCTTTACTTGGATTTTTTTTGGGACTATTTCTGATTCTTTAAATTGAGGATAAAAACACTTCTATGAAGCCCTTTTTAAATTTAACAAAAATAAGCCGAATATTAATTTTGTCTTGATAAAAAAGAGCAGGACAAGACCTCGCCGATATAAAATAGAGTCAAAGAATAAGTAAACAATGACATGCATCTGGCCACATTTAGTAGAGCTTTTGATACTTGGGGATACTCAAAAGTTGAAGCTAAAGATGTTAAGTTTGAAGGAAATTGTGAAAACATGCCACTAAGCCAAACATATTATCACTAAAAAGGAAGCAGCAGAGCACTAGTGCAAACAATATTCCCCAACCTTTGACTTTTGTTTATGTTTATAAAATGTATAATTTAAAAAAAGCATCAGACTCAAAACTATACTTTTAACAATTCACAATAATTCTGTCTGTAGTCCTTTGACTCTTTAAACACTTTCCACATAATGCAGTACTTCTGAAGGTAAACAAGTCCAACACATACCTGTACAACCCTCTCAAACATGTGTGCTAGGGGGAGATAGGAGGCATGAGTGTCATGGCGGTCCAGCATGCAGTGTACCTGCGGAGGACGCACAGAACACAACACATGCTCGCAGGTCAAACATGGCATACTGTACCTCCACCACCCTCTCAAACATGTGGGCCAAAGGGAGGAAGGAGATGAGCACATCTTTATTGTATGGCTTCAGTGTGTTCTGGACAACGTAAACGGGGAGGAGAGAGGAACAGAGAGGAACAGAGGCAAACAAACGGGTCAAAGAGGGTCAAGCTGAGTCAGAAAGGGATTTTAGACTTTAAGCAAGCTCAGTTGAACAGCTCACTGTTTAAATTTAATCTGATCCAAATCTCATGAATGCGAGGGTGTAGGTTTGGGTGTCAGAAGTTGGAGGGAGGGGCATATCCTGCATTTTTATATTATTTATATTGATCTAGTAAATAAGTTGTGGTAAAATTGTTTATTGTGCTTTCTGTAACAATGGTATACAAACACACATGTCCTTTGTAAATGTCTGCATTATGAATGTACTAATCCTTTTCAAAATCACATTTAGTTTCACTGATAGAAGACTGGGACTTTATGGGAGATGATATATTAAGTTTGCTTCTTTACTACAAGAGTACTGTCCTTTACTGACCTATCCTTGATTTACAGTACCAGTGTCCTCTAAGGAGAACATTAACTAACCAAAACATAGATTTAAAAAATCTTGCAAAGGAGGAGAGAGGAGACACGACCTTGATGAAAAAGACAAAAGAAAATGCTTCGAATCACTTGCTTATAAGGCTTATTGCTCTGTGTCCGGTAATAATTAAAAGGTGAATCAGATAAGTGTATCAACATTTTTATCATCTCTCTCATATGGATTTTAGCACCTGGACAGTCAGAGGATACTGTTAAAAGAGATTTTAGTGAGTAAATCAAAGAAGAAGCATCCACCTTAAAAAGCAAGGGCACCCGAATCAAACATCCATTATTAAATAACTTAACTTTTCTTAAGATTAAATACTCATTTGCATCTTCCAAGTTGTTTGTTTACCTGTGTTATTTTAAGGAAAGCTGCAGTGTTGGAGATTACATTTCCGTGAGTAAGCATTGCACCTTTTGGGTTTCCTGAAAGGAAAACGATGATCATGATTACACATGTGAAAAAAAAAACCCATTTAGGTTAAAGTTGTAACAAGTTGTGTATTTACCTGTGGTTCCAGATGTAAAGCAGACAAGTGCGAGGTCCTCCGATTTAGGGGGCTGTAATCAGATCACAGATCTACACTAATGCATATGAAGCCTGAAGTGCTATTGCACGAGAAATATGCAAACCGATGCTTATCTTTTAGCGCAGTGCAAAACCTAATTTTCCTCTCAGACAGAGTCCTGCTGATTACACGTTTAAAATATGATTCTCCTTGTTGTAATCTTGTAAGAATGAAGAGCCTTTTTTTTTGGTCATGTAATCAACAGGAGGTGTGGTGTTCCTACTCACCACTGGTTTCTGGTGGTTGGCTTCCCCCAAGGCCTGGAAAAAAAATACAGAACATACAGTGAGATATAGCGTGTCTGCAGGTTATCATGCTTTAAAACACACAGCGGCTCGGGGCCTAATTTACAGTCAGTTCTAACCAGAACACGGCTGAATAACAGACTCAAATAGCAACAACAGGTAAACACAGCTAACAACACAGCTAATTTTCATGAACATCTGCTATCGGTTGAAAATATGCTAAGTAGAAAACATGTTTTACAGAAAATAATCTTAAAATTAATGTAGGATTGAGAAACCTGACATCAACAAAAGATTAAAGGATTAGGGTGGTTTTCTCACCTCAAACTCCTTCAAACTCAGAATCTCAATGCCACACTCCTTTCCACGGGTGACGAGGCCGCTGTCAAACGCCTCGATGAGCACAATCGTCTTCACCGTTCGCCTTTTTCCGCAGACACAGTCCATAATCATCGTAGCCTTTTCGGGTACGTCACAGATCACAGTTGAGATGGCAGCTGAAAAACAGATGGCACCAAATTAACCACTTAGTATCAGTATCAGTGTCCTCGATCTAGAGCGCTGCGATAGCACAGCCGTGTACCTTTGTCGATAATGTAGCCGATAGCCTCTGTGCCGAGTGTGTCATACAATGGGACGGCCACCATGGAGTATGTGTAACAGGCCAGCTCTGATATGGTCCACTGAGAAAGCACAGATCAAACAGATCAACATTACATGTGGGGGGAAAAATGTAATATAAAGTCAATGACTTTGTAACACTTTTTCACTTTTATACTGATCATTATTATTTGATGCTGATAATATGGCGATAGCAGGAATCAATGCCAGCTTGATTTTGAGACATTGGCAGATTATTTTTGGAAAGTGCTAGGTATGCTCATATTATGGTCTGACAAAAAAAACTTCATGTCAACTAACTAGCAATCTCAGGGTCTTCCTCAGAGGATGGAGATTTATCAGTTCTGATAAAACTTAGAACTTAGAAAAAAAGCTAGCACGTGGACTTGAGATTGATTTTTTATCATTTTATCAAATTACTGTTTCCTGGATCAAAGATGAACTTTCAAGCTAGCATCAATTGTAGTAGCAGACAAAAATCTATTTATTTTGATAGAAATACAGCTGGAGAAACTCACTCAGTCCGTTCACTGTTACTGTTCTGCCACCAGCAGCTGGTTTTAGTTGCTAGTAGCAACCACTACTGACAGTTCCATAGCAGTTAGCTTAATACCACTATTATGTGTGGGTTAATTACTGCTGTTTTACGACTGTGATTTGTCTCTGGACTACATAGTGAACAGTAATTTATTTCAGACACAAAAAAACTGAATGAACGGTACAACAGAGGATGATGACAGTTGTTGTACCTCTGGCCTGTTCTGGGAAAAGATGCCAATGAACTTGTCTCCTGAGTGGGAGTGTCCTCTGTGAAGCAGAGCAGAACCGATGTGCTCCGCTCTGTCGGCCACCTGTGCATAATAAAACAAAAATACATCCGTTTGTTAAATGTATTGTAGACAAGCAGAATGTTAGGTTTCCGTACGTGTGGTCCACGTCTCACCTCTCTATAAGACTGCCACTCGTACGGCTGGTGAGGCTTCCTTGATCCTAGACAAGGTCCATCATCTGTGAAGGAAAATAATGCTCATGTTTATCTAGATTCACTGGAAGAATTGTAATCTTAAATCTTCAGGGAGTGTCACATCTACCCGAGAACTAGAGATACACTCACTTGATTCTCTGAGCCCTCGCTGGAACACCTCATACAACGTGCATGCATCGTTGTAGAAGTGTGTCATTTGCTCGTCACTGTCGTTCAGTACTGACCTCCTTGCGCGTTCTCCACCCTACAAGAAAAAAATCACAAAATGTATGACCCTCATTTATTTTGTGGTACGCCTGCACTCAGGGAAATAGTGTTCCTCTGTGATAGTTTGATAACCACACAAACATGAACCCCGTGTAGGACACCATGTGTAGTTTCAGCTGAAATGTGTAAATGTATGTAAAATAGTGGGACAAAGGAAGCACTTGTTGCGTGCAAGCCACGCATACTCAGCAGAGAGAGTCCATGTTAGAAATGTATCTCGTCTGAAGACTCAAAAAGTCAAGTTCAGTTAAGATGTTAAGATGAATTCTGTGTCATCAGTCATACGACACTAAATAAGGTACAGCAGAAAACTAAAATCAAGGGTCTTATATTTGTTTATAAAATGACTGTTGCAGCCTTAGGAGTACACACTAAAGTATTATGTATTCTGACTTAAAAATGCTATCGCAAATTGATATCACGAGAGATATTTGCATCTTTCGTTACCACAGTTACCACTGTGCATGATGACTACCCATGACCTTAAATTGTTGCTGAACTCTGTACCATTGGGTTGCTAGGTTGTGAAAAATTCCCTTGCCTCGTCCTTTCCATTCGTTTTGATAAATCATTACTAAACACTCGTGAGTTTCTTACTGTCTCATAAGCCATTAAGTTTGCAGATATGGTTAATAAGTCGGGAAGGGTTTTCAGTCCATCAGGTCTGCTGCTGTAAATAAGATGATCAGTGGGCAGCGGCCCATGAATTAAAGAGGAAGCTGAAAAGAGAAAGACAGCGTCTGCTGCTCGGGGAGGATAAACATCAACCAAAAGGATTTTTCACAACCTGGCAACCCAAACAATCGTTTGTCCTTGTTGCCATAAAAATATCTTAATCAGCAGGGAGAGACGCCTTTAATGTAGCTTCTATTATGTTTTTATAGAAATGTGTTTAATTTGTCCTGTCTGGATGTGATATGTTGTGGGATTTTTAAGTACCCCTTTTTAATAGCAGATTTCTGCACATACAAAGAAAGTATTTTTCAATTTATTTTAAGCTTTGGTAAATAACTTATTAACCATATTTAAAATCATTGATTACAACTAAAACCCTTATAAAGGAAGCTTCATTAGAAAACGGTACTGGAATGATAAAAAACAAATAGCGATAAAGCCCACTTTTTCAGCACAGCGGACTTTAACTAGCCAGTGATGAACTTTAGAGCATTTTAAATGTGGCAAGGAGTGAAGATGTTACAGAACTTCACCAACTGCAGCTGTGATTAAAGTTCCTGGAATAGGTTCCCATTAACATTCCTGCAGAATGACGTCTGCTGCAGCTTTTTTTTTTTGCATTCCAGCAGTTTCATCATGCTTCCCTTATCCTTCTAACACACGGCATTACAAGACAGTGGATGGAGAGATATATCTCATTTATTTCTGTGTTGTAAGATCCCAATTGCATGAATTCATTTAGGACATTTGATATTACCATAGTTAAGAAAGGAAAACTTACTGGTATTTCCACTGACTGCAGGCCGAGGTCACAGGCTGGGGTGAGGGCCTTCGGCCGGGTGGCAAACCAGTATGTGGAGATGGCAGCGAAGGCACCCATGCCCATGAGTGCATTGGTGGGTAAGGCGCGAAGGTACTGCCGAAGATCATCCAGCTCGGGAATCCGCAGCTGTCTCAGGACTTCCTGAGCCTGCATGATTATTCTGCAATGATCCTGCAGGGAAACAGACATTTATTATATTTTGTAGCGTTTAGCCTGAATTCTGCACTTCAATCTCTGATCCAATTAAGCTCAGAGACATGAGTTTCATTTTAACATAAAGCAAACAATTTAGCACCCACTATGACTGTAATCAGACTTTATTTTATAAATCTTTGCTGTTTTGTGCCATTACATTTTTTTTCCGATTTCAAAAGGAAACGGTCTACAATGCTGTTCCTCCAGAGTTCCATAAGGATGTGATGACAACAGGATTCGGCATTTCATTCTTTTATCAATGGGTCTCTTGTTTAGACCATTAAAGAGCAACGTGTGCTGTGTAAAAGAGCTGCAACAGTTAGGCAACTATTTTGATAATCATCATTTTTTTAAAGCATCGTCTTATTTAAGGTACTAAAATGTTTTAACGTGTCTTAACATCATAGTAAATTTAATGTTTGTAGGTTTTGGACTGTTGGTCGGACAAAACAAGACATTTAATTTCTTTTGGGAAACTGTGATTGTCATTTTTAATAGTTTTCTGATTTCCACCTGCAAAGTCAAGTCAAAGTGATCACGTTGTTTTGAAGTAATATTTCTTGTCTTAAACTTTCATTTCTTCCTGTTAGTCAAGCACTTGACAGTAAGCAAAGTTACACAACATAAAACAACACAGGGATATAAGACGCATTCAGTACAAAACCAAAATAAAGCTTTGAGGATGAATCCACAGTGAATCATACAGTCTGCAGCCCTGTGATTCAGTAATGGACCACCGCTTCAGCATCACTGTATTCAATAATGTGTTGTTTAAAAGAACATCAGGAAGTGTAGGTCCTTGACTGAAGAAATAACCTTTTTTATTGACTACATCCTCTGTTTTACATCTTGAATATCCGTCCATAAAACTAAATGATGGAGATTGTTTTCAAAGCCATACCTCCAACATAAACTCCAAACGGTTGAGAAATACGCTGCTCAACAACAGTACTTGTATGTTTGACATTGTTTTTGTTCTGAACTTCCATACATGTTGTAAAAAAGATGTGCTATCCCATTCAGCAGCTGTGCAAAGACACAGGAAGGAAATATGACTCCACACACATTTTCAGATCACAAACCTCCACGGAGATAAGGACACGACCACAGACAGTGCACACTGGACGCTACACTACTTATGTCTGAAGAGGGGCTGTCTGGTCTGGATGTTAAAGAAATGGACTCAATGGGCTAATATCTTCAAAGTCCAGGAAGAATGGCAGTTCCCTTTTAATATCACTGTCAAATGATAGCCAGAACCATCTGTTTTCTAAATACAAAAAAGTATAATTAGATGAGACTGTGGCCAGAAAGACACATTTTAACTCACCAGCAAATCTATCCAACCAGCAATTCCTTGTTAATTATTAAATCAGAATATAGAAACACAATTTATACCTCAATCTTTCAACATAATGTATTGACATTATGTACATAATGTTTAACTCATTTGACCTCTAGATAATGAACAAACAAGTGCACAACCACCTCAGAGGTAACAATTGACTTCTTACCTACTTCTATTATTAACACGGTGACCGTGACAAATAGGACCAACGCCAACTGGGACAAAGTATTGCAGAAAAGCTGCCATCAAGATATTTTACTCAGGTTGCAAATAATAGAAGTCAGTTAAAGTGCATTAAATTGTCGAATGTGATGAAAGATCAAAGGAGATCAATGATAATTTCCTTAATTTTTTATATTAAAAATACCACAACAAAGAGTACAGAGAACCAGATTCATTAAAGCTGTTCAGTTGTATTTGTTGTATATAAAGAATATTGAATCCAATAATCAAAAACTCATAAAACACATTAAACCTTACAAATGCTCCATTAAGTCTTACAGGTGTAACTATTTGTCACTACAAAAGACAAGCAATGATCTCTGTCAGCGCCAAGACAAATTTAAGTGCAGGCAAGTTCAGAATTGATCATTGACAAATTAAGCTATAATGAATCTGTATACTCACAGTCCCACAGTGTGTTATTTGAAGAAAGGTAGAGACTGTGTCCAGAGGTGGAGAGTATAGTTGTCTGAGAGGCCCTTTGCTGCAGCAGTTGCTATTAGAAGGGCTCACACTGACCTCTAGTAGACCTCTGAGGTTCTCACAACTATGAATAGCAGGAACACGCCCCTTTTAAACAGCAACACAGACACATGAGGCACTGCTAGCCACTCACAGGAGAGCAATTTAAGTAGAAGGTTGGTATAAACCCATAGGACCCATGTTTTTAAACACATCTACTGTCATGCACTTTTTGTCCTTGAAGTGAAGTTACAGTGAATTACAACGGCCGATCAAGAGTTCACGTGTTTAAAACTGGTTCAAGTAGTAGTAGTAGTAAAATAACTGTGGCCACTTCAGAATGAAGTGAGTGCTCATCTGAGTGATTTAAGAATGTTCTAGTCATGTTTATTCAGCACTGTATGACCAATATCTTATCATACATTATCTGGACACAGTGTGTGCAGTTCTTGTGTTGTCAACTGATGAAACTATTCAAACAAACAATTCCACACCAATTACAAGAAGGTCTGCGTATTCTACGTAATGTTGACAAATTCCTCTATTTCTGTACTGATATCACAGAGTGTGTGAGCACTGACATTGAGTAAACTGACACTCAAACCTTAGCATATGTGCAGATGCTTTGGAGTCTAGGGTGGAAAATCCAGTTAATTAACCACAGATGAGGAAATCTACATCACATTTTTAGACAAATTAAAACTGTGAAATATGTGGAAAATGTATATTTTGCCCATATTGTACGTGGGTTCATACATTTCCTACTACAACAAAGAGGGAATAAAAAGTAGCAAGTCTGAGAGCGGACTATAATCAGCTGTGAGTGTAACACAAACGTGTATTACAATGCTGAAACGTAGTGGTGGGGGGTATGGATAAAATCCTATTCTAAATCCTTTCATGGTAGAATTTTATGTCATGATATCCATGTATGAAGCAATTTAGACAGTTTTCCGGATATTATCTGGTCAGGTTTTTGTTAATTCAGCAACTTAAATACCTGACAAATCAAGTTATTTCATCACATTGATGAATGAACAGATCCACTTCTACCATACAGCAGCACTGATTTGGCCTAACACACCCATAACAGATATTAAATGGATTGATACCATGCTATTAACAGGTATCTCTGACGACTACTACTGTGCCCTACTGTAAGCAACAGAAACATTTCTCCAATTGTTGGCAAAGATCATTTTCATTATCGATTTATATGCCAATATTTGATTAACTAATTTAATTAACTCATTCATCATTTGGTCTATGAAATTTTTAATTAAAAAAGTACAAATTTGGACGTTACTGCATTTGACAATAACGTCTGAAGACATTTGAAGACGACACTTTGGCCCCCGCCCCGTTTGCTCAGAGAAAATGTCTTGTTTTGTCTGAGCAAACGTCCAAAATCCAAGAGGTATTCTGTTTATTGTTATTATGACAAAGAAAAGCAGCAAATCCTGCCATCTGAGAAGCTGGAAAACTGAGAATGTGTTGCACTATTTTTGTTAGAAAATGAATGAAACGAATAATAAATAATCAAAATGGTTGCTGTTAATTTTTCTGTTGATTGATTTATCAACTCATCGTTTCACCACTACAACATTTGCAATGTTGCAATGACTTGGTCACTGCAAACATCTGGGTTTTTTTTACATTTCACCGACTAAATAATTAATTAAAAGAGTAATAAATTAAGCAATAATAAAAATAGTGTTTAGTTGCAGCTCTACTCTGTGAGTGCGTCTGTCTGTCAGGTGGCCAACAGCAGGCACATGTGATTGGTGTCCAGCTTGGCTGAGAGTTGTTGAAGGCGAAAGGTACTCCAACACCCCCTCCAACCCCCGCACCACCTCTACTCTCCATACTTGGCCTGGGAGGATGACAAGCCAATGGCAGAGGCAGCTCCACAGTCACCCCACACCCAAGTGCACACAAGACATTGGGAAAAAAGAGGGTTAGAGGGGAGGGAGGGCAGCTGGTTCATTTGACACATAGCAGAACATCAGTTGGCGGCAGTCGGGAGCAGACTACAGCTGTTTTGAAACCACAGTCAGGAAATTACAAAAAACCCCACATGGTTGGGTCAGTCACACTTGATTTCCTCATAAAAATGTTCTTTTCGTCGGATGGCACACAGAGAAAAAGACATCTGAACACCAAAGCAGCGTGACACCAAGCAGCTCGCCAGCTTGGGTGTTGAGCGTCAGGTCAAATTATTACATTACAACTCATTATTACAACATCATCGCTGAAGAATTAACACATGGAGCCTTAAAACAAACCACACTTAATCCCATCTTGACAAGACGGTAGCTTCCAAATCTCAGATTCAGCTTTCTCTATCAGATTCTCTCTGCTGCTACATAAATCTGTGTTCATGGTATATGTCATGCACAGCTGAAACACAGTGGATTCATGGGGGTGTAGTAAGAAATAGTCGATATTTTAAAAGTTTGGAGAGTGGTGCCTTTTAAGACGTTCTAAAAACCAAGAGCACAAGCGCAAAAATGTACAAAATGCACTAAACAGCGTTGGTCTGCTCTAATTTAAGATGCAATCATTAACATGTCCGGCTATCTAGCTTACAACCTACATTAGTACCTAGCTATTTTCGAGGCTAAAGAGCACACCATGTGTTAGAACAACATTATATTACAAAACATTACATTTAGCAGACGCTTTTATCCAAAGCGACTTCCAAATCAGCAGCAGCTGGGGGTTCAGTGTCTTGCTCAAGGACACTTCGACACATGGACAGGAGGAGCCGGGGATCGAACCGCCAACCCCACAATTGATGGACGACGTGCCCTACCTCCTGCGTATTACTGTTATTACTTATACTAAGACTAACAAGCTCTGTGTACACTATAATACAAGAATGGTGCAGTTTTCCTGGAACATGTAGCTTTAGCCTCAGTCCTTTAGCACAATGCCATGCATGTAGCCATCAAGTGAAAACCCTTTTACAGGATTCTCATTTTAAACAAGGCAGCTGGAAACATTAGACCAGAGACAGTGTTTTCAACCAACTCATGGAGCTAACGTGAGCCTAATTACTTAGCAGGCAAAAGCTGGTAAAATCTGTCAGACTTTTGTTATTTTATCTGGCAAAATCGACAGCCACCAGCTGGAAAGCTTGAAAAGGCATAGCAACAGTCTTTTTGGACTATAACCTGCGGAGGATCAGCAGGTATAAACAATGGATGGATGATACTTTGCCCATGCCCCATGTGTCTTCTTTTCACGATTCTGTATAATAAGTTTATATGAAATGATGCCACATTTTCTTTGGAAGAATGGATAAAAATAATCGTTAGCTGCAGCCCTGTTGTCATGGTAATAAATCAATGGCTCCTCCACATACTGGTTGTGTGTCAATGATTGTCTACTACAGATTTTCTGTCTGATATAGCTCACCAAAGAGGAAGGACAAGAGCATTTTTTAAAATCCAAAACCAAACGTGTTCAGACAGTGACTCGTGTGAAACTTCTTCACAGGAAGAAAAAAAACAACCCCTGCGCATTAGTGAGTGATCTGTACACCAGTAGAAGCACATAGTGGTTCACTATCGATTCTGTTCCAAAAATGCAAAATGTTGACATCTGAAACTCACGAGTTATTGACTTATTTCATCTGCTTCAATCCAGCTACCAATACCTCATTGATTATTTAACAGTTTTACCAAGTACAGTACAGAACGCCCAGAGGGAAGTAATCTAAATAGAACGATGAGTCAATATTATCTTGTGTATGAAGATGCTATAAGGAAACTGACCATGTTTTCTCAGTTCATATGGTGGATGAGGAGTAGTCCAAAGGCAAGTTGTAAACGTGTGAACAGGAAGAGACATTCTGAAACCTCCCACTGCATGTTATGTCGCGCATGTGGGGGCCAGGCTGACATGCAGCAACAAGTCTCAGAGAAACATGGTGACTGCTGTTTGTCACTGCACGGCTGCTGGATGGCTTCAGTGTGACTTCTTTCATCAGCTTCAACCCTCTGCCTGACTCGTGTCCGTCCCCCAGTCACGTTTAACCCTGGTTTTAGGACACAAAGGCTGACCTTGCACAAGACAACCAGGCTCAAGACGGGCAGATCTTGACCTCCCTGATGTAACCGCACACTACCAATCACATGGTCATCCAGTGGAGAAATATATGGGGAAGGGAGGGTGCAGGATGGCATTTGTAAAGTGGAACAAAGGTCACACAGCTACCAGCACAGCATCAGGACACATAACCTCTACACTGCAGGGCAACGGCAGCATGGGCCACTGTCATTCTGAAACTGCAAATCAATCTTAAAAAGCCCATTGGATTTTTCTGGCTAACAAAACATGTTCTTTAGATATACTGCCACAAAAACATTGTATCCTTATAAATGTGCCAAATGCATTGCTTCCTCAAAAACGATTGCAACGCTTGTTTTTACATTTTAAAATACTGCATTTGTGGTTGTACTGCTACACTACTTTAGCATGAAACCACCAGAATAAGGAATATATATCACATCCTCATGAACCAAAAGTGAGGACCCACTCAGACAAACATTGCTCCATAGTGCTACTAAGCCATTCGCTCTTCCGCCGAAGTGTTTTACTGAGTAATATTGAACAACTCCAGCACACTGTATTGCTTATTGCAAGTTTTTCACTCCTAGATAGTTCTGTTGCTGTCAAACCAGGCTGCAACAGCAGATACAATGACAAATGACAATTACTTTCTTTATTAATAATTCTGTAATTTAAAGTCCATAACAGGTAAAAACTAAAGTTTAAAATGTCACAATCACAGTACCACAAACCTAGCATAAAGTCTTATTGCTTGATTTGTCAAACCAACAGTCCAAAGCCCCAAAATATTCAGTTTACTTCCACATAATGCAAAGAAAAGCAGCAAATCACCACAATGGAGGGAATGCTTGGCACTTTTGCAACTTAAACAATTAATCAATTATCAAAATAGCAGCAATGCTAGATGAAAAGAAGAGGTACCTTTGGTATTACCCTCATAAACTATCAGCATGTAAGCAGACATGGAAACCAATAGAAAGTAGTATGAAGCAGGACTACAGTGTGGACTGGATGAAATTATTCAAATCATTTTTGGAATGGGGTGATGTCTTTTAAACAGCTGATATTTTCGGAGAAATTCCACTGGAAAATCCTTAGGGGAAAACAGTCATTCATTCTTCTGTTAACGCTCCATGCAGAGGCATGATACTTTGAGGCTGGTTTGTTATGCCAGACGCTAAAACTTGCTGCTCTCACATGATTCTTTTAAATTTAATCAGCCAGTGACATCAGGAAAAGTTTGTGGGATGACATTTCTAAATCCTGCCCTGAGCTGAAAAAAGGGCCCTCATGTCACAGCCAGTCTTAAATGTTGTGTAAACATCAGCTAGCTCAGTCTTTGCATGCCATCAACCCCAAAACAAGCAGACACACTGATGCTGGTGTTCTCAAATTACCAAAGCAGAGTGATGACAGTCTCTCAGTAAGACCGAATCACAAAACCACAAAGTGTCCCTCTGTTTGCTTTAATGAAAGCTGCTCCTGTACTCAAGGGCAAAAACGCACGGTAGTCTGCATAGTCACTTTACTATGATCCCATGTCTGTAGTGTAGTCTTCTCATGTGACTGCACAGCATGGCCTACAGATCATTACCTAGTGTTTTAAAAATGTTATTTAATAGGGAAGCAAACTCCCACTCAACCTACATTCCACAGATTCCTGTTAGAGGAAGTTTCCTGTAAGACGTGGACTTCAATACCAAGCACACGCCTGAACGGCACCCCAGCACCAACACACACCCGTGTTAGACAGATTTTTCATTCATGAACACCAGAGCCAACAGGGATACAAAGTAAGAGCTTCCAGATGTGCTGATCGTAACTGTGTTCAGTTAAGATCTGAATACAAAGTGTCTGACAGCATCTGACTGTTCCTTCTAGTGTGCAGGTTTCTTTGACTTTAAATGCAAATAACTAACTGTTCAGCCTAACGGCCGTATCTCTAATATATGCAGTGAAGCTTAAAAAAGGATCATACCAGTGTATTTGCAAATTTACTACAAATGATGCATACTTTACATTTTTGTTGATAAAATGCAAATAAGTTTTATTGATTGATTTCTGAATGTACTTTTAATACCACCATCATGTCTGTATGCTACATATGAAACTCGACCAGCAGAAGGTTAGCTTAGCTTAGCTTAGCGTGAAGACTAGAAACAGGGGGAAACAGTATGGCCACATGTCTTTATAAGGACAGTATAAATGGGGCGGCTGTGTCACGGTGGTTCGATCCCCGGCTCCTCCTGTCCATTGGTCGAAGTGTCCTTGAGCTGATTTGGAAGTCGCTTTGGATAAAAGCATCTGCTAAATGCCTTAATGTAATGCCATTAGTTTTTTAAAAAGTAATCTAATATCGCTGTAAATTTTTTTGCGTCCTTTAACAAACACAATTTGCCATAAACCAGAGATGTTATCTAAGTCTCCCATGGTGCATTTCATCAAGAAGCATCCAATCACTGAGCTTAATATTCTGTTACATGCGCTGCTAAAGGCGGGTGGAAGCTAAAGATGACTATGTTGACAAAACTGAAAACACAATCTGCAGGTTAAATCATTTCATTGTTTAATTCTGGGTAAATTGTGGGTGAATTCAGCCACTATGGTGTCGTGTTGTTCTCTGAATTGTAATGATAAAGCCATTTTTAATTCACTACCGCTCTGATTTGTGCCTCTGATGGTCCTCTTCTCCGTGGCAACGGCGACAGAGGCTCATGGGTATTGAAGTATTTAGACCTTCAATGCCAAATTACTGACAAAACGTGACTTCTCCAAAACGAGACTGAAATAATAAAAACATAACATAAACGTACAGGATTGTTAGGTTATCCGGGAAAGTTGATAAATAGATAGATCGATTCCCCAAGAGAAAATTGTAGCTTTGCAGTTTAAAAAAAAGGAATAACAACAAGAGTCAGCATAACAAGATAGATAGATATCTACACTATACTGAGATACTTCGTAATGATAATGTAACATTGCCTAAAATTTAATTAATTCAAACTTCATGTTCACTTTGATGGATTTTACAAATCAACCAAGTGTCAAGAGTTTGCAAATATAATTTAATATAGAAAACAAATACATTAGACTTGAGTGGGGTGAAACCTGAAAATCCGCTTGTATAAAGTCTCCTCCTCAGTGTGCTGTGACTTCCTCATGCAAGTGTGCTGAGGCGGACTGGTTTGACGTTACCAGGTCAGACACACTGAACTGAAATGACATGGCGGGAAGGCCACGAAAATCATCTTAATAATGGTGACATTGTTTTTTTTTTTTTTTACATCCCTCATAATCTTGTCTTATTAACTAACAATCAGTGACAAAAAGTTTCCAACCAAAGCATCATTTCACACACGGATGTCCAATCAGCCCTGTTGCAACGTGTCCATAATTAGCTTCATTTTTTTTTTTTTTTCACAAGATAGGCTTCACACAAATACGGGTTTCTCAGCGATGACGACAGAGAAGAGAGAGAGGAACACACTCTTGTGATTAAAGACCTAAATGTTGACTGAACATTCTGTCGATGTGAACGTTATGAGATAAACGGAAATGGAGATATGATGAGGTGGAGAAAGGACGCAAAACGTGGCTCGACTCCGGTCTATTTTGAGGCAACAATAAGCAATGAGCAGCTTTTTTTTCTGAGGGCTCGCCAATGCATCACGCTTTTGACTAACTTCTATTACGCATAAGCAAGTTGACGCTAATGGACGCTTGAACACTTGAAGCAGCAGGTGGGCATGTTTACACTAACCTGTGAGCGGCTGCAGATGCGGAGACTTGATCTTGATTCTTGTACAAGAAACAGCAGCGGCGGCTCTACGTTCAGTTTAGCTGGTGTGGCTCTCAGCCAATCAGAGGCGACCATACGTCTTGCTTTGCCTAAAGTTTGAGAGTCGCGCTGTCATTGGTCAACTGCGTTTGTACAGCCAGCATACAGCCAACACAATGTCTGTTATATCCGGCGCATGCTGGTGAAAAGTGGCACAGATGAATACAAACGTTACATTTAAATTCACTTTACACATTCAGTGAAAGAAGTAACTACTTTTACTCTAAGGGCTGTACTTTAGTACACTTTTAAGCTACAGGCCTACTTGTACTTTACTTGAGTATATCCATTTTGTGCTGCTACTTTATACCTTTATTCCAATGCATTTCAGAAACCAATATTGTACTTTATACTCCACTACATTTATTTGATGGTTTTAGTTAATTTGCAGATTCAAATTAGTAATACAAAATATTAACAACAACTAAATTATGATGGAATATTAAAGCTTTAATGTGTTTCCAGGGAGGAAATTCACAAACTACCCAGCAGTAGCCTATATAAAGTAAGTAAAATTTGCTCAACCTTTACCATGCAGCATTAAAGTGATGGACACATGAATGCATCAATTATTCTGATCCAATAATATAATATATAGTTTTCTGAAATAATAAGTACTTTTACTTACGTTACATTTTGAATGCAGGACCTTTACTTTTAACAGAGTATTTCTACATTGTGGTATTGCTACTTGTATCTTCTTCCACCACCGTTAGATAGGTTAGTCCAGTGGTTCCAAGACTAGGGGCCCGCCCTCCAAAGGTTCACAAGATAAATCTGAGAGGAAAGAAGAAAAAGCAGCTCTGATACAAACATCTGTATTCTTGTTTTGGACTTTTCTTTAATCTTTTTCTTTTTTTCCCCTTTATCTCTATTTTGTAAATAAAAAGAAAAGGCAAAATCTGGACCTGATACCACTGCAGAGAAATGCTATTAACAATATGGTGCATCAGTGTAAACAACTTCATCATATATAAAAATACATCAGTCACAGGCATATGCTGTCACACACAGTCACATCCTGCAGTAAAGTGGAGGCAGAAAAACTGGAAGTATTCATTGAGTGACATTAACTATTAATAGTCTACAGTCAAATGAATGCAGACTACGTGTGACATGTGATGTAACATAATGAGTAGTAATATACAAACTGCAGTGACTGCAGAGATCCATGTAGACAATCCACACAATAAACAAAGGAAAACCCATCAGCAATAGAGTACCGATGTTCGAATGAGCATAATCCCAAAAAAAGAGAATTACTAATAATACAAAGGAAGTACTGGGCAACTAGATGACCTATTTCCAGGTATAAAGCCTCTGATTAAAGCATTACGGCACCAGAATAAAAGGGAGAAAGAAATAAAGACAGGTCAACTTGTCACGTGACAATGACAGAATAATGAAAATATAATTTTGTTTTTTTTGTTTTGCATTTTTGATTAATCTAATGATGACAACAGACCTCAGGTCAAAGTTTCCCTCTGTCTTTACTTACAACAAACAACAAAGTAAGTACAATTTTAAAATCTTTTACTGGGAAAGGTTTTTCGTTGTTGTTTTTTAGAAATCCAGGGGCCGTTATATTGTACAGTGAATAAACCTGCACATGGAGAGTATTAAAGTACCAGCTGATTCCAGTATTGTATGACTAAATAGGCCTACTTTTGAATTGGACTATTTTAGGCAAACAAAATAAATAAAGTATTCAGTATTTCTGACAACCTGTGCTAACCCTAACAACAAAATAACAGTTTTGTGAGACTGATGCATTAAAGTTGTGTTTTAAACCAGTGTTGCTGGAGTGTTGACCTTGTCAGTCTGTTCCCTTCTCCATGCATCTTGGAAGCAGGTCTTGTGTCAGGAATCCCTCCTCTGCTTTATTGTTTTATTGTCAGGCAAATCTTTGGCTACACGTTGCAGTTCTAAAGTCACTAAACAGGCAGTTTAGCTGTAAAAACTTTAAGGGAGGTAACATTTTGCTGAAGTCTGTATAACAAGTCTCACTGTGGCTCCTTAACTCGAAAATATCTTCCAGAGAACAGGCAGCTGAAGTTTCCAAAGTGTGCCACCTGAGGGAGCAGTTTTGCGCTTTAGAAAGAGATGATAGACTATTAGAGCTTTATAGGTCCAGCTTTTTATTTATAAACACATTTTAAAAGAATGTAAATCCTTCAGACAAATGGTAATATTGTAAATACCCTGGCTAAACACGAGTTTATCAGGAGTCAGCGGTAAAATAAGAAATCTTTTGGTATTTCATATTGTAACTCATTCATATAGTGTCTGGGTGATAAAACGTCAGTTTATATTGTCCCTTTTGTTTTCATCTCCACAGATATCAAATAACAGTGATATTACTGTAAGTACTTAAAAAGTATAGCTAGTTATAAGAGTTTTACCTTGTGCATAATCACCACGATTGGCCTACTGTAATATTACTTTCGCGAGAGGAATGTGTTATACATTTTCTTCCCATGTTTCCAAGACTTAATGAGTAAAACTTCAGCCTCTATTGATGCTGTATTTGTTTTTCAAAGGCGAAAGTAGCCGCTGAACCATGTAGTCTGAACTCAGTTGAGATCATTTCCACGGGCTCAGTGGGGACCGTGTGAACTGCTGCAGTTCAGGCTGAGGGTGGCGCCCCAAGCTAAAGGATTGTGTCCGGGACCCTCAGAGGTCACCACGGGTCAGAGCGCAGCGCCTGACAACACACACAGAGTCCACACAGAGTGCTGCTGCACGCTGAGCTGCTGTCACAAATTAGGCTCGGCTGGAGGCTTGTTTATGTTGTCCTGTAACGGGCCGCTGTATGATACGGGATAGTGACACAGCCAGGGATTAAACAGAGACACTAACGAGTCGCCACAAATTCTCTGAGCAGACACACCATTTAGTCTATATCCATTTCAAGAGAAATGATTTCTCTTTAAGGAGGGTGTGTGTGTGTGTGTGTGTGTGTAAAGCTTCTTTATTGAACCAATAATGCAGGATTTCGCCACGACAATATAATTGATCCCTCAAGTAATTCTACTATTGTAACTTACAGGAAAGTACAGGAAAGGATAAGCTGGTGGTCTGCTGTGTGCAGATTTCACTGCTGTCACGTGATTGATTTCAATTCATTTCTACCTCATTTGTAACGGATCTAAATCATTTATATATTTTTTCGTGCAGCTGGTCTGCATGGAAAACATCTAAACATTGATACATTTACTTATATGTTTACCTATTTATACGTTTTTAATACGTTTACATATATTTTTTTATGAACTAAAGACCTAAGTGACATCTCGCACTAATCACAGGACCAGTCTGAATGTGCAGCAATGTGTGACAGAGGGAATAGTGCGTCAAGAATGCCGAAAATGAAAGTTAAAGTCATTTATATCCCGGTTTTATTTAACCAGGTGCTGTGTACAGCACATCTACCTGCAGGAACTACAAAAACGGGGAAAAAGGTTATTCCCACAGTACTTCTGTATGGTCTCATATCAGTGAAGCCTAATCCTCAAAGCTCTGTATTTCCTGTTGCATCATTTTGTTACTAAAGTGAATTTTTTGTGTGGTGATACTTTGGTTTTCATTTTAAAACCTATAAACGTCTGTGGGTATTTCTATTAAGCGCCGTTTATTACCAGGTTGAGTATACAGCAGTGACTCTGACACAATTAAATATTCTACTGTATCATATTCGGTACATTTGTGCCTATATGGCCAGTTAGGTCAATGCAATCAAAACATGCATTCAGTATCGATAAAGAATGCCATTAATACTTTGTCCTACACATGCGTAAACATTGCCAACATTACTATTCTGAATAGCTCAGTCAAATTCGAGCAATAACGTAATATTTTAAATAATATTGATGATTAAAATAACTACTCCAAAAAACAACAAGCCGTTTTTAAACCATAGCACCATTTCATAGTGGTTGCTAAAAAATAAGAATAGAAATATAATATTAAAATGTGGATATGTAGTGCTTGACAAATGTTTTACACAGACGAGCTTATAAATATAAGCATATCAACGTGTATTTATAAAATCATATAGTTGTCAGACCATTTAACAAAACATTTTAACACGGAAACTCAATTTTCACATCACAGTATAGCCTACAATAAATCCTGACGCGCCATTTGGCCTCGTACTGACGCAACACTCGGCGTTACAAAGTCGGTCAGCAAAAACTTCCAGTGTTTAATTCAGTTTTTGAAAAGGCGACAGCACACAAGTCTCTCCATATTTCAATGGACAAACACATAAAAAGTGTTAAAACTGCACAGTCAAGTAATTGGATTTTCTGCCCCCGTCCCGCTCGCTCGCGCTTTTCTCTCCATGGTGCTCTACAAACTCTCCAAACGCTTTAGATGTCTTGTGAGCCTTTCTTTCTCGATCTCCGCTGCTTTTTATTCTTCGACGTCGCTCACAGGATCAAATATATCCAAGCACGGTGAAAGTTTCGAGATTAAAACGTTCTCAGTGGAAATAAAATAAAAAGAATCGGAGCAAACTGTTTTGGCGCATGAGAGCAGTTTGAATCTGCGAGGAGCGCACACAATAAACCTGTTGTTAACCTTGCTGTGAAAATATGTTTGAAGAAAACAGCCAATTGTTGTATGAAATGTATTCAAGTATAAAATAATGCCCTTTGTTTGGGGGGAAAAACTTGAGCAATGTGAGGGTACAAAAGTCCCCTTTGGCATTTACTAGCACCCTTTGTGCAGTTTGCGCTTTGGCGTCTCCACTTGGCGCATTACCCAGGCCCCTTTAAACGCGATTGTTTCTTTCTTTCTAATGACATTTACCGGATCAAAACATGCTGTTAATTCGATCAGAAAGCTTCACCCTTCATAACAATGGCAGTATAATTTCTCCCAAAGTTTGTTAAGTTGACCGAAATTAGGCAAATGAATAGGGGTCTCCAGGCTACCCATCTTGCAGGTGACGGGGAATAATGCGCGTTCACACCAGCTGCATTCTTCTTTATTTCTCCCTTTCTTTCCCAGCATTATTAAAATTTAGGCCAATGAAACTATTCATTCGACTGAATAGACATTTTCTTATAGGATAATAGGATACAAATTGAGCCTCTCCAAAGAGTCTCCAGTGGTGGGTAACCCTCGTGTGCCAGAGGCTGCAGGAGACGCTGGCCTTGACGCAGACGACGCTCGTGTGCCAGGGCTAATCACACACCTGCCGAGGAGTCCAACAAAATAAAGAATGTAAACAAAAAGCTTGCCATCTCTCATAAAAGATGGACGTGTCACCAAGTCGTGTGAGAAACGCCGAGAACAAACGGGGGGACTCCGTCTCCAAAAGATCTCCCCTGAACTTGGCGGAACAGCCTATTAAAGGCTTACTTAATTACTCTAATGACACTGGACAGGCCTTAAAACTCGGACCGGGCTTGGATCCGAGTTAAGATCGCTTGCTGGGATTTGTAAACAGGCGATCGTGTGAGAAACGCGAGTTGGAAGAAAGAGGGTTTCTTTTCTCGCCGGCTTTGTTTTCAGTGCGCACAGTGCGCCCCGCCGGATCAGGCGATACCAACGCTCACTTCTTATTTCCCGCCTGGGTTGTTACTATGCAAATAATATTCCGAAAATAATCACGTGTCTTTTGAACAGCCACGTGGATTAACAAAGCAGGTTTGCCCCCCTGCTTGCCAATGGCTTTAGGTTTTTACTATTTCTTTAACTGATCCTAAATGCACACATTTACCCAATGCATGGCTCTAATCCCATGGAATAATTTACACCATGAATGCCACAGTCCCTTGGATGATCCCTTTATAAGGACCAGCTTTCCCCTCAAACCTCAGTCTGCTTCATCTCCTGCCAGAGCAACACATCTCTCCAACTTCCAGCTGAACTGATTTTTAACAAGTCTCTCAGAAACTCGTCGATGGCATCAAAGATGAAAGACAGGAAGGTACGCGCTCCATGTGCGCTCTGCATTATGAGGAGTGAGCTGTTTTGGCACCGCGGCACTTTCAACACTTTTGAGTTACTTTGTGGAATTTTGTATTTCAGTATTTACGTCGAACATTGTTTAACTACAACTTGGAGTAATGTTCATGCTGGTGGAGAGGGAATCTATTGTCCACCACCTCTGTGGCACGCGTTACACGATAACTACGGCGCGCTGCTGATTTAAAAGTAGCCTCTGTGGCAGTTGCGGAATATTTCGCAACTGTAATGTAATTAATTGGCTTACAACAACACATCTTATTTGCCAAATTTACTAAAAGACATTTTAAACATTTTCAGTAAGGGCTCAGACTTACAGAAATTACCCGGAGCGCAGATGTTCGCCGCGCGCCCTGGGGCAGCACAGCGCGTGGCGCGCAAAACTCTCGGGGACTTATAGATGTCGTCACCAAGCCTCCAAACGTTTCGTCGCTGCATACATGTTATTTTCTTTTATTTATGTCTTCCTGGTTGTTATATTTTCCTGTTTCTGCGTGACAGAATGACTTTAAATGAGATGTAATGTATTATTCTCGTGTGCTCATGCTGTCTCTCTCCCTGTTTCTACAGAGAACTCCCATCTCTCACAAAGTGATTGAGAAACGGAGACGGGACCGCATTAATCGCTGCCTTAACGAATTAGGAAAAACAGTACCGATGGCACTGGCAAAACAGGTATTGTAAAAGATGCAATGTACATTTTGTGTTAGAGAGATCTTATTGAAAATACAATGTTTATAATAGCAAGAAGGTGTTGATCAGCCAGTGTTTATCAAATAATCTGGTCGTGTAATATTTGCAGTCAAACATTTTATAATGTTGGATTATTGGATATTTTGGTAGAACTCTGGAAAACTGGAGAAGGCTGAAATCTTGGAAATGACAGTTCAATACCTGCGAGCGCTCCACTCAGCGGATTTCCCCCGCGGGAGAGAAAAGGGTGAGTAAAGTTCCACAGAGCTCTGACACTTTACGCACATTTCTGTTCCTAAATTGAGTGACAATTTCCACAAGGCCGATTAAGTAGAGATACAAGTTATTTGTGTTTTTATGTAATTTTTTTTTAACCTCACTTATATTTATACATTTTATTGAAAGTTCAACTTTACGCACCGGAACCAGACCACAAAAACTACGTCGCGTGAGAGTTGTCTGTCATTTCGTGTCTGCTGGGTTGTAATCGCTGATTACTTTTATTCAATACAGGCGAACTACTGGCTGAGTTTGCAAACTACTTCCACTACGGATACCACGAGTGTATGAAGAACCTGGTGCACTACCTGACCACAGAGGACAGGGCTGAAACCAAAGACATCAAGTACGCGCGGATCCTCGCCTTTTTACAGTCCAAGTCCCGTGTGGTCACCGAGCCTGTGTTCGGCTCCATCGGCTCGATGCCAGAACCGTCTGACTACCTCAGTCAGCTGCACTCCTCTCCGGAGCACCAAAGCCACAGTCCCTCGGACTCTATGTACCAGCAGAGTCCGCCGGGACAGTTCTCCTGGCACAGCTCGGCGCGCAGCCCGGGAATCTCGTACCCAACAATGCCGCTCTCAGCGCACGCACAGCAGCACGGCGGATACTTGTCACCCGTGCAGGGACTCGATCACCACTATTTCAACTTCATCGGTCACACACACGCAAACACGTTTAGTTTGCACAGTGCGCAACACGCCTTGTAAACATTTTGTTTGTTTGTTTTTATTTATATATTTGTGAATTATGGATACAGATCTTGTAAATGTTGTGAATAAATATTTCAGACTGAAACTCAGCTTGTTTTTGTCATCATTTACACTCAGTTTTAGGTGTGCAGGTGGGCGTAAATGTACAGATCTCAGAAAATTACAAGCAATCACAATCCCGTTACATTCCTGTAAGAATAAAGCACTCAAATAGACGAGAAGACAGTAAACGTCTCCAAGTGAAACTTTGTGAAAATACGTTTTAAAATGTCTTCAGCGGATTATTAGTGATTTTGGCCTATATATTATTGCTTTATATACACTTTGCTTGGACAAAGTGGTTCTGTAAGTTGTACTGGTACTCTATATATATACAAATAACAGCAAAAAAAGAGCTTTCATTTAATGTTATAACATAAATTGAACCGCCTAGTAAATTATGACCTGAGTAATTTGTCATAGTAAAGTTGATCACTTGAACAAGACAGACTGTGCTCCAACTTTATTAGAAAATTGGGCCATCCCAAGACAAATGTTCTTCAGCTTGACCACAGTTCTGTTTACAGGCTGACCTGTGGGTTTTATGGGTGTCACAGCGGGTACCAGGGGCCGGACGTGAGCCTGATTCCCATTGGGCCACCCACTCCTGACTTAAACAAACCTACAGTTAATCAAAACCATTGATTCATCAACTCCCCTTCCTTAAAATTCAAATCTGTTATTGAATAGCAAACAGTTTTTGTACATAACAAGGGAGAATAAGTCAATAAAGATTTTCATACAAGGTTGTTGATTGTACACAGTTTCATGATAACGCAAAGTTATTGTGATGTGTTTTGTATACAAGCTGCATTTCTAGAATCTCAAAGACGAAAGTGTCAAAACAGGATCAAAGTTGTCCTCCTTCTGAACTTTAGCCAAGTTTGACTATTTCCATATGTTTAGGGAAATGAGGTTGACTATTCATCAGGAGGAAAAGGGGAAGTTATGCAGGGAGCCACTCTGGTTAACAGTTGGCACATTCAGCATTCAGATATAGCAGCATTACATTAAAAAAACATTTCTCTCAATTTGTAAAGAAAGGCCATATTGGGAATAGTTACTGATAGAAACAGCTTTTTGCCTCCCACAGAATAAAGAATTACTCTGATCAAAAGAGAATTATCGTTGCCAAGCTTGCGTCTGCTATATGTGGCCATAGAGTCTTAATAAACGCATTAAACCGCTTCCAGGCTCCTTCTGTCTTTCTTTAAGTAAGTTGTATAATGTTGGATTGTAAAAAGAGAAGTTAAAAAAGAGATGGGGGGGGCAACCCCTTGTTGGGGGTTTTTAACCAAGGAGTCCCATTGTGGTGCATCTGAAAGGGGAACAATCTCTGCGTCCTTGTGCTTTATCCTTGAGTGATTGCGAAGAAAAATAATCAACACCATGAAATCAAAGTTTCTCTCTGAGAAGAGTTCAAGAAAACACCGTTTCTCCCAGTTTTACATCAAGAAGCAAAGCTGAAATTATAGCACTCTATATCTCTCTCCTGTGTCAATTTAGGTGAATATATCTGGGCATATTTCTAAAACACAACAAGCAAGGTGTGTTGTATGTGTCCTCATATGTGTGCTGACATGAATGGACAGATATGACGGATGGAAGGATCGTTTCTGGGTGGATGGGTAGATGACAGACGCATGGATAAGCCTGCATTAGTCGCCTGGATGGTTGGATAAACCCACATTAACCAGCCCCTGACCAAAAAGACAAGCAACAACAGAGCAAATGAAAGAAATGAAAGACAGTGTCCATGCAGATGGAAAAAGCGACAATACGATAAAAGAGAAAAGGCTTTGAAGAAACACTTGGATCCCAACAGCCCCAATATTGGTTTAAATCCGGACTCTAAACAGGAAAAAAAAAGACCCATGTTCAGCCAGATGAGAAAGATTTAGCCGCAGCACATCACATGAATAATAATAAATTGAGCACGGATAAGAAAAGGAATCCAAACCATTTATTGTCATGTAAACTGAGCCGCAGTGGTAAAGCTTGAGAATGTTTGTCTTTCGCATTAATATCACATGCTGAACATTAACAATCCACTCTTTTGGAAAATTATTCATCACTGGAATGTCAAAGGAAAACTCGATTCACTCTCCGAATTTATACTTATAGCTTTGATGAGCATGAAGTCGGGCAAGTTTATGAGGAACAAAAAACTGTTTCATCGCCATGTGGAAAGGGGGACGATGATGGGAATAAGTCCAAAACATTATTGTTGTCTGAATTATGAGAATTTTGTCAATAAACTAAACCGAACCAAAAAAATCCCCAGCTTCATTAAATAAGTTTTACTATTTTGAGAGGCCTTGTACATCCATTTACAGAAACATCTATTTGATGTTGCTCTTTGAGTTTTGCACTATTGTCCCGCATTATAAGACACATTGTTTTTACACTTCTACAAGTGTGAAAACGTATATTTTAAGCTTTACATCTATCTGCAGATACAAGGCGATTTACAATTTCATTCCCTTAATAAAAATGTTTGTTTAATTCTTTATTACAACTTCTTATTTGTGACTACTTTTGTCTTCATTTGTATAAAGTAGACATTCATAATGTTCACATAGTGTTGTAGTGTTTTAAGTTACTTTTCTGCACATCTGTTCCTGTACTTCTGCTGCTATAGCATTTGAATTTCCCTGCATGGGATCAGTAAAGCTCATCGTACCTTATAGGTTCTAAATGGCTGTCTCAAGAAAAGGAAAATAAATGTCATTTAATGCTTAAGGAATTTAGCCTCTATAAAATACTGCAAATGTTATGTAGAATACATTATGGTTTAATTTTCTGAAAACAAGTCCAGGACTTTATAGTTAATCAAGTTTGAACTGTGGCACGGACCAGTGATGGAAAGTAACTAAGTACGTTTACTCATGTACTTTACTTAAATGCCATCCTGAGTTACTATTTCTATTTTATGCTCCTCTATGTTTATATGACGGTTATAGTTATTTTACAGATTAAGATGTTTACAAAACATGTGAGTTTATAAACTATGATGCATTTGTATAGATACGTATAGTACGGTATAAAATAGTTTACATTAGCTTTACCTCGACCAACTGCAACATTAAAATGCTGCTTACACATAATTGACAGATGTGAGAGTGGCATTGATCCTCTCATTTATCTCTAAGCAAGAAAGTGAATTAAGAGTATGTCCCAAACTATTCATGGAAGTAGTCACAGGCCAAAAAGGTTGTGAAACACTGCTGTAGCCTAAAGAGGGAGCCATAAGTGTCTGAGAGCTCCTGTTTGGATCTTTGCACCCGTATGAGCACCGAAGTCAGGCTTGGACAGTTAGCTAAGCGTCTGAGAGTACAACAGCAAATCTCCTTTTCTTTATCATGATGTAGTGTGTTTGTGTTGCCTGTGTGTGTGTATGTGTGTGTGTGTCTGAAGGAGGGGTAGTGCCGAGCTTTGGGATCGAAGCCAAAGAAGTACACAAGCTGTGTGAAATCCAACAGGCAGTGCTGGTCGCTAATCAAAGACCTCCAGTGGCATCGTAGCTCCGCCGGCTCACCTCAGGATGGTCGTCTGATCTCCAGCCTGAAAAGACAGAGACATAGAGGCAGGAGGGGGTGGTGGGGGGTGGAGGGAGGGGGAGACAGTGAGAGGAACTGAAACAGTGAGAGATAGAGGGAGTGTTAAGAAAAGGGGGGAAAGGGATGAAGATCATTCCCACAACAGATACCACTATCTCACAGGGTTGAAAGGGCCCCCTTTCTGTACACCTCCCCCCAATCCCTCCTCCTCCCTCTTGTCCCCCCCCCCCTTACCAATAATACCAAAACTTGGCAGCCAACCCAGCACATGAGCAACAGTTTCCCATCAGAGAGAGGCGGCCATGCTACTGCCTTGGCACCAGCGATGTCTGAAGAATGACGGGAACTGTAAGAAGAGAGGAGACATGAATGGAGTCTGTTAGGAGGAATAAAACTAAGCACATATCAATGCCTTTTGATTGTCTGGGAGTGATTCTGGTGAGAGCACATCAGTGAGCTGACACAGTGTACAAAGTGGTCTGATGATGAATGTTTTTCATAGAGAACAGAGGTAAATGTTTCTGGAGATGAATACAGAAAACAAATATATATCATAATTTTCTATACAAATCTTTCACTTTTTGCTCATGCGGGCTAAAATAAATGATATGGGGCTGAAAATATCAGCTATGGAATCTGCTGAAAAGTTGCTGTAGGAGGATTTTTCACAGTCTCCTCTGCCCCCTGCCAAGAGATGAGGGCTTCACCTTTCTGCACTTGGCACAACCCTCTATGTGCTCACCAGCAATGCCATCAGATTATGCAAATCCGTGGAGATGTCCTATTCAACACTACCTCCATTTAGAACTGAGATATTTGAGCCAAAAATGAATAGAGTGATAAAAGAGGCAGTGTTTTAAAGGGAGCGAGAGCAGGAAAGGGTCAAAGACATCTCCGATATAAATGAAAACATAATGAATACTGTACAGAGTATCCCACTGAGGACCATCATTTCAGTCTCACCCCATCGCCTTTCTCATTCTTTGTCTTTTTCTGTCGTTTTTTTCCGCTTGTGTGCAGCACGTTCGCTACCACAGACAATCTGAGAAATATGGAGGCAGAGAGCAGCATGGGAACATTTCAACAAGCGTGCAACAACACGCTATAGAAAAGAGCTCAGGGTTAAAGAAACAAAAAAAAACCCAACAACAAACAAAAAGAAACAAACTGGGACTAAACTCTTTGTTATTCATGGGAAAAAAAGAGCAAGCTTGTTAACTTGCACAATTAAGGCATCATTTGCCAAGAGAAAGTGCAGTTCTTTGTTTTTGGGGGGACAAAAGGTTGAGAGAGCGTGTTTTAGATCGGTGCTGTGAGCTTCATGAGGGTGGGTCTGGTTATCTGGCGTGCCACAACAAGGGGCACTTTTGTCACGAGCACAGACAGTGTGACATCGGAAAGTGCTCAAGATAAATCAGGTAATTTTGCATGGTAGTTAGACAAAGAGCACCATACATTCCAGTTCCTGTGTGTGTTTATAAAAGGAGTAGTGTGTAAAGACGAGGGTAATAATAACACCATGTGAGTAATTTCACAAGACGTCTCCAATAGAGTGGCATAATTTATGATTCAGGGCCTTATTGTTAAATACTAATGGCATTAGGTTTGACAACATCAATAAATTATTCAGATTTGGAAGAATATGTTAAATTAAAGAACCCGTAATAAAGATATTTACCTAATTTTGCACTCCTTTACATTTAGAAAAATGTACAGTGAAGACACAATGTACAATGAAGTGTCATTTAAAATGTTTCTTTTAACTTTTTGCTTTTGTCGGGATGGTTCGGGTTCTCTCTATTTCTTTCTCAACTTTGAGGTTAGTTTGCTCTCAGTCATTTCTAAATTGGACTATTCATCAGGAGGAAAGGGTGGAGGTTATGCTGTTTGCCACCCTTGTTAAAAGTAAAACGTGTGTGTGGTTTCTTCATGCAAATATAGCAGCATCACATTAAATCTGTGAGCTCCCATTAAACTCACACACACAGTATCAGTACCTAGCCTTCATGAGAGTGCTATCGGACATTGTTTCTGGTTTTCTTATATACAGCCTATTATCAGTCATGTACAATTTGTTTGGGGCAGGTGTCAGAACATCAAAATGAAGACAAAATGACAATTAAATAGAAAAATAAGAAAGATAACGATAACTTTCTGAAGAAGAAAGATAACGAAAATACTTTTATTGCTCAAAAAAACATTTACTCTTGGTGGACACAAAGATTTACAAAACAAATATACTGTAAATATAATATAGTGGCACAGTCTGTAATCTTTTTACCTCGCTTTTCAAAACACACTTTCCCACAATGTTTCCCTTTTCTTTCTGTTTATGCATAATTATACAAGCCAATTTTAATCTATAAATTCCCTATTGCTCTTCAAAAAAATGCTGCTGTTTAAGAACTGAAACTAATCTGATGGACACAAAATAAAACAATGCTTTTAATTAAGTACATTTTATTCAGTTAAAATTTTGAATGCAGGACCTCTACTTTCATGTCTTCTGTATTTTTACATTCTGGTGCTGCTACCTTTACTTCTGTCAGCATGGCTGGATACGACTAGAGTACTATAAGAGAAAAAATATGCTTGTTTGTTATTTGGTTGAACCAGCCCTTTAAATTATGTGTTCATAAAGTGTTTCTAGGTTCAAGCATAATGTGGCTCAGCAATAATGTGAGTGAAATTCTGCAGAACTTCACTAGAAGCAGAGATCTTATCTTTGCTTCAATATGGAAATAATTCAGTTATCTTGTTGAAATGTAAACTGCCCTCATTTCTGTTGTCACTTCACTTTTAATTTCCCTGCGTCACACAGTTAACTCGCCTCGTTCACCTCTATTCTGCAAGAAGAACTCAAGATCTCCAGCAGCACTGGAATTCCCATCTTGGGATTCAATGAGGAGAGCCGTCCTTTCAGCTTCAATCACTCTCGTGCTTGTGAGGCTGCATTCACGTGTGAAGGTTTCTTTGAGAAAGCCTTTAGGTTGTACTGGGACTGGTTTATTTCTGCCAGAAATCTTTCTCAAACATAACGCTTCAGTGGCGAATGGAGAATATGGAAACCGACAACATGAATCAGTAGAATGCAACGTGAAGCTCTTTGGGAATCTGAAAAGCTGTGTGTGTGTGTGTGTGTGTGTGTGTGTGTGTGTGTGTGTGTGTGTGTGTGTGTGAGTGAGATGTGGTCAGACGGTCACAGCTGAGGCACCTGACAAACTTGACGCCCCAGTCGACTCTTTGCAGGGCCAAAAAGAAAGGGTAAATAAAACCCAGAGGTCCTAATGTGCTCCCTGTGCGCTTGGCTGGACTCATGAGGGGTGAGCATGGTATGTTCGCCCTTTTGTCCAGCAGGATGACGGTCGCTCCTCTGTATTTAGCTGGGTCCGAGGCCAGCGCAGGGCCAGCAAGGGGCGACCCCGGGGCTCCACGGGTCACCCTCTGAGGTCACGATCTGAGCAACCAATCCACAGAAAGGAATAAAGCAGAAATAAGATTGGCAGCCAGTGAGGGTGGAAGACTTCATCTCAAGTGACTGCAAACTGAATGAAATCCAGCAAATACATCTTCTCAAGTGAATGCTGATAATGTGACTTAGTGAAAGGCTTTTAATTTAACTGATGGAGCTTTTTTACTTATGCAAGGAAGGTGTAGGATAAATTAAGGTAAAGCAGAAGGAAAGAAAGACATCTCACACACTGAGAGGAGAGACGCTGCGAGACGATTATTAGAACAAAGAAACAATATTGCAAATTTAAAGTGTGTTTCCTTTGGTTTTTACAGTGTTTAAACAGTCCGATTGGTCGGAGGGCTGTGGTCATCGTGGTGGTGGGTGAAGTGGTCATACCCTCACTGACCTCAACGTGACCTTCACAGCAGGGCACCCATGTCCGACACCAAGAACATGATGCTAGCACAACACAGACTATGGGACAACAACCACATCGCAGTAATTCAGTTTGAAACATGAAACAACACAAGTCATTAATCAAATGAGACAGACAGACCTTCCAGAAAACAACCTTTTTTATATACTTTTACGGACTTTGATTGATTATTGAACATTATATATATAATGTATAGAAAAGGGGCGCATGACATGCTGCAAATGTCCCTGTGATGACAAGATGTGCCTTAAACCTCTAGGCCACCAGGGTGCACTCATGATGATATATATATTCTAACCTACACTGTGTTCTCTGTCTCTGGTCACAGTGTGTGGGAGACTGTTTTGTTGCATAGGACACAGCGTGCAGTGAGTTAAAGTGTCTCTATGCAGTTTATAAAGTTAAACAATTTATTTATGAACTTACTTCTTTAAAATGATCGGACTGCAAACATTGCAAGTGCTGAACAAATAGGAAGTTGTTATAAATGTCTGTTACATATACCATATCTATATTGTTTGTACATTTCAGTAGTAAGAGTTTTTTTCTTTGTCTGTAATGTCAAATAATGTCTTTTGTAGTTAATCTTTTCTACACCTAAAATTAAATAAATGTTTTTCAACACTGATTCATTTTATATATATATACTACACAAATTTTGATAGCGTTGTATCTAATTACATATCTGACAAAGCACAATTCACTAACAGATAGCAGTGAAACATAACGAGAGTACTGACACTGACATTGTGACGGCTAAACATACATTAACGTTACAAAAACAAATGCAGATTAGATTAATTTATCCTCTGGTTTCAGTTATTATAAATTTGAATTAATTGACAAACGGTGATTGAGTCGTTTACGCTTGCATATTGTTTCCAGTGATCTTGTAAAAGTATTTGCAGATAAATGTATAAATTCATTCAAACTATTTTTTCATATTTGAATGGGGAAGTTCATTCATGACATTGGGAACAGTAGAATGACAAAATAATCTTAATTCAAAGTCTGTTTAATAACGTTTAACCAATCTCATCCTTTACTGGCAAATTAAATATTAGAATTGATTTCCCACTGAGATGTTGAGATGCACTTGAAAGCTCTGGACAAAATTATTTAGTGGACCTTGAGTTAAGATTATTGTTGTCAAACTATTTTTCATATTGTTCCTACAAGTTTTTATGAGTTTACTGCAGAATATCAGTACTGCCCCCACTATCAGCCCGAAGCCAAGACACACAAAGAAGTGCTGTTTTATACCCAACATTAATACCCATTAGGAAAACAAACAAGGGCTTGAGAGTGCATCGTTCTAAGGTATCTGCTGCGCTCAGAGTTAGCAGCTCTCCCTGCTAACGTGCCAACATCGTGGGGTGAGACTCAGGCTTCCTAAGGAGAGGCTGGGATCCATTCAAACAACGATCAAACAAAGTGCTTTGGAGGAGAAAGATATTAAATATTACAATGTTTGGTGTCAGACATTAATCTACAGCCTTTCAAAGTCTTCAATGCCACTACATTTTATCTGTTCAGACACTACATGATTTCTGTGCATTTGCTTAGTCAAGACAATATAGAAACGTTCTGAGTAAACTTATCTATGGGGTACAAATACGGTATATAAATAGATTTATTACCACGTCGCTCTCCTTGCCGTTCAGTGTCAGTGTCACAGAGATTACGACAAAAGTTTTATTTCAGAAACATATTATTGCAGCTAACCTTTTTCAAGAAATCTAGATTAAAAAAGAATGGTTTGCTAAGAGAATATATTACAAGTTATATTACATTCAAATTTAATGTTTGATGTTTTTTACCAAACTTTTAAGTCATACAATAAGGTGAGAGTGCCGAGAAGTTTCAGTTTTAATTCCAAAATGGTGTGGGCAGTGAAATGCATAAAGAAACGTCTACTGAAACCTACTGAACGACGAGCTGAAATGTGCTCGGAACCCTGGTCTATAGGTCTCGGTTGTGTATTCTCTGCTAAAATCCAGCGGTAGACTGAGAACTAGGGGGATTAAAACAGCCACAGAACAAGCCACCGTTTGTGGAGAGAAGACACCCACAGATAACTTTCTGAATGGCTGCTTACGCTTCTCCTTTTCTTTCCCCATCATAAGACAGGAGAGGAGAGAAAAAGGACTAACAAGATGCACATTTTACATTGAAAACTGTTATTGTTCCCCTCCTAATCTGGCCCACCATCTGAGAGGAGGGCTGCGCTAAAGAGCGGGGGGCTTTATTGGGAGGACGAGAGCCAACTCAGGAACAGGGGAGGAGAGGGGAGAGAAAGGGGGGAATCAGGGGGTTGGTCTTTGGCTTTAAGGAGGGGATCAGTTGGGAAGTGTAGAATGGATGTTTCTTTTTCTGTATGAGGGGAACTTTGTATTTGACTGTTGTTTGTATCTGTCTTTCAGGGGCCTGATCCCCGTGGGCCTGGACAGAGAGATGCCTCTATATGTGTTTGCATGTGTGGAGAAGTGAGTGTGTCTATATGTGTGTGTGTGTGTGTGTGTGTGTGTGAGGTAGAGAGAGAGAGACTGATGGTGGGATCTACCCTTCTTCTTTCCTACAGCTGCAGCTCAGCGGATTAGCCGTCATCCACAAGGCAACATTACACAAGTAGCCTTTGAACAAAAGTCATGGATACTATTAATGATATGGTAATCCGTAATGGAGCTACCTCCCAGTAGTGATTATACTGACATGGGAAGAATGTCCAAGAGTCCTGGACGCAACTACCCAAACAACACTGTGGCTATTGTTGGCAGGCCTGGTCTGAGGCCTGCACCTACATCCACTGCCTCCTGCTTTCTTGACACCCTTCCCTCCACCCCAGTCACCCTATGAATAAAAATGAAAACCCAAAAATGGAGAAAAGGGTGGGAGCGGAGGAAGAAAAACAAAGTGTCTTGGCCAGGATCAGCCAGGGATTTCTCCCTATGTGGTTCCCACACACTGACTCGAGCTGGATCCCTCCTCTCTGTCTCTACCCGGACCATCCTTTCTCCTCACAGCCAGGGAAGACCACACAAATACTGAATGATTTCATGATTTAATCTCGGACGGTGGTGGAGAGGATGAGAGTTGAGTCAGTGCTCCTCTTTTCATTCCTGGGCAGCTACAAGCCACCACAGTGGGTGTGTTGGGGTGGAGGTGGGGGTGGGAGAGAGGCCACTGTTTGCCTGGGTAAATGTTCTCCTTTGGACAGGCTGGGTCACAGCAGGGGTGTTTAACCCTAAAACTTGTCTCTTTTAAATACAATTACCAATTTCTCTGATCCCTGCTGCCACTAATCCACTCTGATGTTAGTCCAGTTACTGAGTTTAACAACTGTGCATAATGTCACAAGTACACTGTACGCTATAAGTGTAAAAATAGGTGTAAAGAAATGATGTGCATTAATTGAATAACTGAACCAATAACATGCAATCTTATCCAAAACCAACAGATCCCGAGCCCTCTTTAACAGCCCAAAAACATACTTAATATTGTTTAATGAGCTCAATAGTTCATGTCTTCTTTTATTTTATTTATAATTGCTTATAAACATGATCCTGTTACTGATTTTAAGGTCTATTTGGATTTTAGTTTTATAGCCGTTTGTTCCTAAGAGGTGCCGCAGAGTGTCACTGTGTGAGACAACATACTGTACAGTTCTTTAACTGTGATATGACTTTTTGGCAAACAAAAAGTATATTTATGTATTTATGTATTTATTCAAATATAGCCCATATGTCAAAATTACTTAAGAAGCACAGTTTTAGGTAAATGGAAACCAATTAAATACATTTAAACATATTAGCTTTTAATATGATCTGAAATAAAGAAAATATATTTCAAGGAAAGAATTGGTTGATTTTGCAATAATTGTTATTTTTACACATACAGCATTTGAGTCTGTGGGACCTCAGACAACAAGGAGGTAAAACCAAAGTCAATGTAAAGTAAAATATAACCATTATATAAATTGCTATAATGCATAATTATACATTAGTTACCTAGTTAGTTACTTGTACCTACATGTGTACTATGTACTACATTTTATGTACTGATCTTTTTTTTTACATTAAATTCTTTTATACACTTAGCTTTCTTATTTTTTCACTATCTTTGCCTAACTGTTCCTAAAAGAGGCTCAGAGAATATCCCAGCAAGCATTAGGGAGGTAAGGTAAACACTGACCTCAGGTCACCATCACAGGGCAAACTCATTTATAACTAAGTCGGTATATTGTTAGTATGAGGAAGTTTGTACAGTATTAAACGAGTATTAAGAATAAGATTGGTTAAAAGGCAAATATATGCCGACATGGTAGATACACCGACAAGTGTTTAGTATCTCCTTCATGGACTACAGGGACTTTAATGCATTTACACACACACACAACTTTGCAAAGGCGTCAAGACCAGATGTAGGTGTTGATGGCACAGAGGCAGGTCTGGTGTGACGACATGTAGCAGCAAACTAGTCGCAGAACGCACCATGCCAGCGCCGCCCACTGAGATTAATCAAGCAGATATTTTGCCTCCCGAATGCCACACACATACAGAACACCCCACACAAGTATACACAACAGACAGACAGAAAAGATTCTTAAAGTCAGAGCCACATTTCCAATAAACTGCTAACTACTATTTTTCACTTTGACATACTGTGTGCGATACATGAGTTTGTACTCTGTACTCTTTTTAATAATGTCACACAGGAAGCAATACTTCTGTTTGAGAAACAGTACACACAAAAATATCTTATTATGGCCAAGCCTCATAAACTTACAGAAAAATGTTCCGTCGACGAAGCAATTTGAAGCGGTGCGTGTCAAGAGAGCCTGTTCATTTATGTAAATTTACAAACAACATTTAAAATGCCACTTCTTAACCATTAGGCTACCTCTGGATCTTTTTAACAGCTCTGTCCTTGCTTGACTGATATGTCAAAGTTGAGGACGCCACGGAAAGAGAGAATGAAAATACCACACAAGCACTGACATAGGGATCAATCCGATTGGAATGATTTAGCATTTCTACGTTTTGAATAAAAATGAGTGCGCTAGACGGTGGAGCAGTTTGATTAGTGGGATCCCTAAGTCCCTCGAAGCCTTCATGGCCCTTTCTCTCTTCCGTCACTGCTAGAAGAAAAGTCCTCTTTCTCTCTTTTCAGAAGTCCCTTGGTACCCCGGCTTTTTCCTCACTGTTGGTATTACAAAATCCCTATTCAAAACAACCCTTGTCACCTGTCAACTAAGCCAGGCTGGTTTGCTAGGTCTTTATCCTCAGCACATACACTCACACGTACACAGAGGCTGACTCCCAGCCCCCACTCCATTTACGCACACATATCCCCTACATTGATAGAAAATACATAGACACAGACACAACTGCAAATCCCATTGCGCACACACACACACACACACACACACACGCCCACCCACTCACCCATGCTCACACACTAAAACCACATGTCTGAGAGCTTTTACTATAGCAGTTTAAAATTCATTACCCTGTTCACTTTAACAAATGTCCACACTGGGATGGGCTGCTTTCAGCTGTGGCCCCGAGACTTCACGTGCTTCAAGAAACAAACCTGTTGCATCGCCGGCCAAATCTGCTGACCAAAGAGGACAAATTCATACAAAGTTTAGACATCTATGGGGATTAAAAGTAGAAGATAAAAGCAACTTGTATGAGGTGCAGAATATTTCGCAAATGACAAACAAATGTAAACTTCCTGTTGACCAAACAGCCCCAATACTTGTTGTGTTAATATACAATACAATAAAACAAATACACCGTACCTGTTTTTATATTCCTTGATATTGTATTTGTACTGCTGTTGATAGTTAATTAATCATACATAAATGTTCGTGGATAAGCAATAAGCCATTTGTGACAGCATATTAACATTTACATCTGATTGCTTATAATAAGGTCTCTTTGATTCTTTGACTCTTGATTAATTCACTTTCTAATAAGCCATCAAGTCTGCAGTTATAAGTAAGTCATCAATTAATGCTCAGGGACTTTTCACCTTGGATAGTCCATTAAGTGCAGAGTTGTAAATGTTAATAACCTCAAGGAAGCTATGTTGAGGGAGGTTATTCACCAACCAACCAAATAGACTCAACCTAGCAACCCAAAAGTCATTCTTTTTAATTGAGTCTTATTAATCTATGAAGCATTAACAAAGGATTTATTAACTATTAATATATCCACAGGTTTCAACTTATAAACCCTTTATAATATATTACATATTGGTCTGATGTTACTGTCAAAAACATTAATAAACACTTTCTTACATTTGCGTACAGCTACATAATAGTGTGTTATAAACCATGTAAATAAGGGGGTTAAATTTAAGGGTTCCCCCAAAATGTGATACTTACCCTCCTGTACTACAAAAACACAGATAATGATAGTGATTTTGCATTACAGTAGAGTTTGTTTGCAGTTATTTTATTGACGTACATGCATAAATGTCTGCATTTTTACTCAGATAAAATAATGTGGCAGGCGTGTGTGTGTGTGTGTGTGTGTGTGCCTGTGTTGGGAGGAGCACTGCTGCATCCCAAACTTGTGCAGCAGCTGTACAAACCTGAGCTTGAGTCCCAATTTCACTATGGGAGCGGGAGGAAGGATGAGGGAGGAGAAACACGGGTGTTGGGCTGTGGTGGTGGTGGTGAATGAGGGGGAGTTTAACTGATGGCCGAAGAGAGGCGTAAGGGTCAGAGCAGAGGGTGGTCATCCGGCCCGGTCACTTAGCCAAGGCCCAGCGTGCCCTTGAGCAGCCGTCGCTCATTAACCCGCTGACAGGAGCTCCGGACAGCTAGGACCGCTGCCCCACACAGAAAGGTCACCGGGTCAATCAGCCCTCTCACCGGCCATCAAATCAAAATGGACGCACAAGCAGCGACTTATCCCCCAATCAAAGGGTCACTGAAGCATTGTCAGGCACACTAACACACAAGCACAAAACAAATTGATTTATCAAAGTTGTTAAGGCTTTTTTTATACTAATCTAATTTTGAGGTTTTCAGATCATCTTAAACCGTGCCTCCACAAAGACAAGACGAGCATGAAGAAGTTACATGTGGCTAAACGTGTGTGACATTTAAGAACCAGAGAATGTTGCTGTTATTGTATTTGCTTGATTGATGCCTTAAATTATTCAAAATTGTTGTGTTTTATATCATGCTACTGAAGCTCATAATGATCAGTGTTTGTTGATCATGTGTAGGAAAAGGATTGACTCATCTGTTAAATAATTGGTAATTGTTGAGGCTGTAGTAATTGTAACGTGTTCTTTTTAATTTGTTCCTTTTGTATTTGTTGCATCTGAGTAGGGGCTGGTTTCACTGCATGCAGCAGATTGGAGTTAAGATTTGTCAATTACCATTACACCTTAACGATAACAGACAATGAATGATATTTTCTGAGTAATACATGTTATAAAGATAAGAAGTTACCAGTTCTAAAGCTTTTCTGTATGTAACTGTTATATATAGAAGTTGAGAGTTGTTTGAAAGTTTTTACTCTGAATACACAATGAACATACATGAGGTTCTCTCCACAAGGAAGGACAACCTTTCTACAGCATAATGTTCACAATAAAAACCAATGCATTTACATACTAGTGCTATTACACAACAGAGACTCTACAGGTTAAACCCTTGACAAGCAGTCTGACAAAGTCTTCCTCACATTACACACTAATTCCAGATGAGATTATTTCACAACTTAAATGACCCACTCATTTTGGACTAAGTGCTGCTGAGAGAGTTTGAAATCCGTCTTAAATGGCCTTGAGTTTTAAAGAGGTTGTTGTCTTTCTGAATAGAATGCAGAATAGATGAATGAAGTTCACACACTTACGTGAGAGGGACCATCATCTTGAGGGTGCTGCAAATATATTACTCCTCTGAATTGATTAGTTTGTCTTGAGCGACCGCCCTTCCAAGTGGAATTCTTTCATTATGAGTGAGAGATGAGTGCTGCTGTTTAAAAGTGTCCACACGTTGGTGTAAAGAAAACAAGGTAGTGGAAGGTAAAGGGGACTGAGACGGCACATCAAAGAAATTAGAGTTTCTGTGCTGGCTTCACGTTGTATTGTAGGGGGTTATTACAAAATCCCATGGCTGCATTTACATTTGTGCACCTGGTAGAAATAATTTAGTTAGTGGAAGTCAATGATACTTTCTTGTTTACTAAAACCCAAATACTTCATCTGGATAACTCATATTACATGGATTGATGCATGATCTGTGTCAATTATAATACTTGTATTTACAAAAATCCTTTTGTGAGAGGCTTTAGAAGAGACAATGGAGAAACAAACCTAACAACACAAGAGAAAACCCAAAGCACAGATGTATTATTGTACAATGTTTGTACAAAAATGCTCCAAAAAACTACAAACTACAAATAAGTGAAAAAACACCGTACAGAAATAATGAATGCAGATACGATGTCACATACACAATGTCTCTCTCCTCTATTTGGACTAATCCTAATTATTCTCATCCTACATCCTCCCTAAACCCTGAAAATGGACTGTGAGCAAAGTTTACTTTGTCTAATTTATCCAATTTAGGGAACTTAATCTGTGAAAGGGGCATCCTGCACTTCTCCTCCTCAGTCCTCAGTCCCAACCTCACAGCTGAAGAATAAACAGTGGGACACTTTTGAACCCTGGAGACTACAAAATAACAAAAGCATATATAAACGTACAGTATAAATATCTTCTGAGGTGCTGGGTGTAGATACGATGACTGAAATTGGCTAAAGCAGGTACTGCCAGGTTACGTTCTGTACAGAAATTGAATTGCACCAAAGTATATAGTAACAAGGAAACCAGATCCCCGAAAGTATAGATTAGCTCCAGTGTCACCAGTGGAAGATCAACACGAAACGCTCAAAGGTATATACAGGTAATATAGTAAATGCTGTTGTTATGTTAGCAGCACATTAGCCTCAGACAGCTTGTATAATGGTCAGCTTGGTCAGTAAGGCCTAGTAAACAGATCACAGAGAACCTAAATCAAATCAGTCAGTCAGTCAGTCAGTCATTATCTATACCCGGGCGAGAGGCACGGTACACCCTGGACAGGCCGCCAGTCCATCTAAATCAAATCAACAATTACAAAACAATTATAATAAAAAAAGAAGTAATAATGGTCGAACAAGGACATTTAAGGAATAGAAAAAAGATGCCTGTCAGTATCTGACAAAATGGTGGATGTAAAACAGCTATGGAACTTTGCCAGTAGTGGTTGCTACTATCAACAGAATGTTCAACTGAAACCAGCAGCTGGTGGCAGAACAGTTTTGGCTGTCTGAAATCACTCCCTCCAGTGCACTACATTCAATGTCCGCAGTTTCATTTGAGTGTCAGTAATTTATCTTCATAACAATGAGAGGAAAATTAAGATTTCGGACACTCATGATTTAGCATCATTTTACGTCATCCCTGATGGGTGGAGAGTTGCACATTGGTCATTTCCACATCTATAAAATGCGAACACTAAAAAAAAGAAGACTTTTGACATTAGGAAACATATGAAAAATCGAGGTACATGCGAGGCATATACTTTGTCACTAATCTGAAGTCTTTGTTTGGTGTGCTGAAACCATGGCACCACTGAGACTATTTTTGTTGTTAAGAAATATGCAGTTAAGTCAATGGCAAAAACTGCCCATAATTTCAGATTTTCCAGTAATACTGGGGATATGTTTAGACCAACATACTGTACAACTGAAAATGTTAATAGATATCTTTAGATGAGAACCATACAAGGACAACTGTTGGGGAGTTTCAAAAACAGCTGCGTCACTCAGACACAGTCACAGCTAAACATTAACAGACAATGAGCTTAGAGTTCACATTTGTTTAACTCCCCTCCAACCTCACACTTCCTTCTCTTCAGACTCATCTTGTCTTTCTCTCTCCATCCTTCCACCTCAGCACCAGACCTGCTCTCATATTCCTTTTCTCCCATTCTTCATTTTCACCCCACCCCTCTTTCTCAAGAACCTCTTTTCTTTCTTTCTGTCTGTCTCCCTCAGCCTCTGTGTCTCTCACCCCTCCACCCCCACTCTTACCATGTCCATCCCTTCGTCCCCCACTGACTGTGTGTCTCCAGGTCTTCCTGATTGGTCATGGGGATTTCTCCTCGTTCACCACAGCAGTGTGTTTATGTGTGTGTGTTTGTCCACCTTGGCTGCTCTGCCATGGGCACTGTCCTGACTTCGGGTGAGAAACGTCAGCTGCATGACACTGTCCCCCTCTCTCTTTCATTTTTTACACCCCAATTCACACACGTGCTTTTCACTCATATTGTTCTTTGAGGAGGGAACTGAGCTTTTGTTGACTCATAGCCCTATTCTTCTGTGTAACAGCTTCTGGATTATGCTGCTTGTATTAATGTTTATATCAGAAATCCACAATGCAATATGTAGTATAGAGTTTACTTGGATATATTAAGACATCCTGTTCATTTGCACATAACTGTTGAGGTTGTACTGTTATGTATTTTAAAGGGTAAGGCTGACAGTATTCTATGTCATAAAATGATCTATGATGATGTCTATGATATCTATGATGACTAACAAGTATTGTTTATGTAGTCTTTGTACTATTGAGCTCCATTGGTGGTTAAAAACAATTAAAAACAAACCAGTGAGCCACACTGTTGCACTGAGTGACATGTTCCTTCATTACAATTAATCAATCACCATCCTGTGGCCATAAATACTCACAAGAGCTCCAAATGTGTATTTATTTGCAGCTGAAAATAGTCCCAAACAACTGCACTATTTACTTCTGTTTGAGTTAAGTTTGCTGAAAACTACAATGCCCAGCTGTTTTAGGAAATGAATCAGTCTTTTTAAGAAGTGAAACTATACATGTGTGACCCGTCTTCAGTAGGAACCAACGGGTTGGGGTTGAGTGCCACAGACATGGTAGGCAATGTCAGAAGTATTGAGAGACACACAAACACATTGTTGGATTTGATATTTTGCTTTCATAACATCAGCCTTTGTGATACAGCAACTAACAGATATCCAAATGACAAATATAAAAATAAAAAAGATTTTGAATAAACATTGTAATGTGCACCATCCTCGGTACTCTGGGACAAAATAAAAAAATATATAATAATATAATATATAAATAATAGTAAGTAGATGCACGGCTTGTATCATTTCTGAGAGAAAATTCTAATTGCTTGTATTAGTTTAAAGAAGTGTGTGAATGTGTGTGAGAATCACATGCTGGAGTCAGAAGTAACCAGTGGTCCCATGCTGGTGAGTTTTAAACCAAATATATGTGGTTTTAACCCTGTCTGACATTCATAATCTCCATTATCTTTGAGTATCTACTGGTCTAGATAGACAGTGGGGGCTCAGAACAATAAAAAGATGCATTGCTATTTTTGTGTTAGAGCTGTGCGTAACGGTTTTGTGTATGCGTGTGTGCATGTTTATGTGTGTGTGTGTGTGTGTGTGTGTTTGTGTGTGTGTGTGTGTGGTGGGGGGGTCTAACTGTCTGACACCTGCAGCTCTTCATACTCAAAATGCAAATCCAAGCCCTCACCCCCTCCACAAGCCCTCCCTCAATCTCTGTGATCCAAGGTTACTGAGCAACGACTTTCGCAAATCTAGATCAGATTTAAATAATAGTACAAAAAGAGTTTCAACAGCACTAAACACAGAATTAAAGCTTCTTCTGGAAATAGGAGGAGAAGCCAATTTTCTGATCTAGATGATGTGTAGGCCAACATACTCTGCCAAGTCTCCTCCTACCATGCAGATGGTAATTAGATATTTTTAGATAACATGAGCCACTATTGGTAAGTTTCACAAAAAAAATCCGCTTTGGAAATAATAAAAGAGGTAATTTTGCTAATACAAAGCTCCCTCAGACTACATTATCTCTGACATCAAAATGGTTGGTTATTCTACAAACATAATAAATTGAACTGTGATGGCAATCCAGAGAATTTGAGATGCAGTTTTATTATATTTTGCCAAAATAAGATTAACAGAGGAATAAATAATAAATAATAAAATTAAATAATGGCACGAAAGCAGGCAATCCTGACTGAAGATGAGAATGATGCTTTAGAAAAGAAAGAGAAATCTGACATGACCAAGTGTTGAGTGAGTCACTGTTCTGCAGAACTGCAAAAACTACGACTTTTATTTGTCAAAAAGCAGGTGCAAGCATCTGCCCGACTGAAGTGTTCAAGTGAACTAGATGCTGAATCCCTAACCAGCTCTAAGGTTGCAGCCTTGCTGCTGAGCCTGACCTCTGACCTGGCTGGTGGGGGCTTGTTCTGTGGGGAACAAGTAAAGTGGTGCATTATTTGTATTGTTGTAAGTGGAGTGTGGTGTAAATGAGGAAAAGCACCTGTTTCACTGGGTACCACAATTGCACTCTGGGGATGTCAGTGATGCCCTTTAATGTAACCCAGCTCTCTAGTGCCACCCACTGACTATTCTAGACAGCACAACACAGCAGCATGTAGATGGAAAAGTAGAACCACAACCTCTGATAAGCAATTACCCCAGTTTACATCAAATAAGTTACATCACTGCACAACATTACTAGAGATCAGACGGTGTGAAGAGAAGTCTTAAAGTTTTTTTCATTTTGTTAGTGACAGGGTCTATGATCCCAGTTACTTCTATTAGTAACCTATTAGATATAGTTGCCTATTAGTTTTACTATATTACAATTCGTATTAGTCTCAATGCTCGCGGTGTTTGTCAGTAGTCGGTTTTATCAGTAGTGTTACTAATTTGATATTATCATGTTAGGAAAAATTTTGAAGCTTACCTATGAACCAACACAGTCAAGTAGCGCCACCAAGTGGTCACGAGGTGGTAGTTACAGTCCTCAAAAACTACATATTTTATTGTATTTTCATTTTAGTTTAATTCAATCAGTCTTTGAGATATCATGAAGCTTCGTTTGTTTTAAATGAGACATATTGAGACTGTTTTAATTGTAAAATAATTGGGGCCCTCCTCGCTACCAAAAATGTGTTATTGCAATATTGCATGTATTTTGATAGCCCATTTGAAAGTGTAACGTTTTGTAGTATATGAATGAAGTCTTGAAATCCAACCACACTGCTGAACTGGAAGCTGTAGTATGTTATGTCCAACGTTTTGTCAGTGGAATAAAACGAAGCCAACTTGGCTTCGGTTCATATTGGATCATATTGCTTTTTCGTGTCGGATCTGCGTACACGGGGAATTTGTCCCACTTGTCAAGTCAGCCAGATTTATATTTCCGGTCAACAGCAAATTTGACAGTAATCATGTAGTTGCTTTTTTGGGTACTGGTAGCAACTTATTTTGAAGGAAAGATTGTCATTTCCGTTCTTACTCTCCGTGCTACCTTGAGCTGACTTGACGCGGATTTTCCGGTCAACAGGTGCCAAAAATGAATGTGCAGCAAAACTGTCAGTGAGGTGAGAAGAAAAGGCCAGTATAGTGCAAGTTGTGCAAGTGAATGCTTTCTTTCCTTATTTTCCTTTTATGGGAAATCCATCTGACCTCTGATCCAGAATCAACAGGTTTTATTTCAGACCGAAGTGACCTGAGGGGGGGGGGGGGGGGGGGGGGGGGGGGGGGGGGGGGGGGGGGGGGGGGGGGGGGGGGGGGGGGG